>BPTQ01000005.1:243262369-243289235 GCA_019973895.1 Chrysanthemum seticuspe
GTGTATGTGTGTTTTTACAATTCACAAGCTTAAACTTTTCACTCATTCTCTTATGCTATTTATACAAGTATGATTTTAACTTTAACCTAGAAGACAAATACATTGATCACAGTAATCACGAATATAGATATATTCGATTACTGTTTACTTTGCTATTAGTAGTCAGGCGGCGAAGCTTCTTTCCTTAACAGAGAATCCTTTAGTGTCGCCGCTTACTATAAATGGGAAGATATGGCTTTAGTAGATAGGGACTTAGTTTTATCTGAATAAAGCACTTGCGGACTTAGTTTTATCTGGGTAAACTTTTCCCGCCAAGTCCCGCTCATTCTTCAGTCTTCAAAGCCTTCAGTCTCTTCCTTCAGTTTGTCTTCAGTGCTAACAGTTGGAGAGGAGTCTTAGGGATTCAGTGAGTTATTGTCATGACTCACTGAATCCACCATCTTCTTCTTGACTTAGTCTTCACCCATTAAGTTCCGCCTTGCTGAGTGGAGAGGCTTCTTCTTCGCCTCGTACTGAGTATCCTGAAGATGGCTCACTGAGAGTCTGTACACTCAGTGACCTGATAGTGTTTAACGGATTGAACACTTAGGTTATTTTCTATTCAAATCCTAGATTAAGGGGTTTGGGTAGTTACTGAACCCAACACAGACAACACATAAGCCAAACGGAAATCTAAAAGCTAGCGGAAGCAAGTAATTAGAAAGTGAGCATGGCAATCACACATGTCAAGTAACCCACAGTCAATAACATAACAGTATCATAACAGAAATAAAATCATGGCAGATCAACAATAAGCAGATAAGGATACTAACGGAAGGTCATAGTCCACGAGATCAACTGAACGAAGACATACATGATAAACAAATAACTTGACTGCTTTCACATAAGCATGGTCACTGGACAAATCAAAGAGTCACATAATAGTATGATAAACGGTTGGTCAGTTACTAGCATGACAATAGGGGAATAAACCAATCACATATTAATCATATAGTAGCAGGGCAAACGATAGTCACGTAAAACACGTAACAACATAATCAAATTCAATAATCACATAATAACCCGGTACGTGAGTGGAATGATAGTCTGAAGCAACGGAATAAGAGAGTATGGCAGATCAATGGAATGGAGTATATATAACATGGTAGTAGAGGGAGTCACATAAGGGTACTGGATAAAGATAATCAATATAGAATATGATGCGTTGGGAATTACAGAAGGTACAATATGGGTATATCAATCGTGTAAGGTCTGTCAGAAATCTATCCCGAGCCAACAAAACAAACCAATATCAATAGTGGCAATAGTCGCCAATAGTATCCCATAGTAGCCATTGTATTCGGAGGGGTGACCTCGGAATACCAAACCAATAGGAGGGGAGACCTCAGTAACCAATGGAGTAGCTAGCTCCCAAAATGTGAGGGGGTGTAATGCACACACGCACCGCATCACCAAAACATATCATATCATATCCAATGCAAATCAAATCAAATCAAATCTAGGATGCATCCATACGCTCCCTGCAATACAATAGTGGCCAAATACAATATCTGAAGCGCGCAATAATCAATACAATAATGGGGACGGTGTGTAACATCACTCGTACACACTAGAGTCATGCCATTGGTGCATCAATGACACGGACATGGAACCCCCATGCCTAGTTAATGGCTCGGGTATCAAACTGACAGGTCAGACAAAAGTTCAAAGTGTAGCAATGTATATGTCTTCATAAGCAAATCTGCAATATAAATAGTTCACAATTCAGAGGTTCATAACAATAGTTCAATATCAAGATCCAATATCAATATTTCAATATCAAAGGTTCAATAGCATAGATCCAATAGCACAGGTCAATAGCAACAGTTCAGTAGTGAAGGTTCAGTAGCAAGGGTTCAGCAACAATGGTCGAATAGCAATGGTCAAATAGCAAAGGGATCGATATCAAAGATTCAATATCAGAGGGTCAATAGCAAGGAATTATAGCAATGAAATATCATAAGCAAAGTAAATTCGAGGGATCAAAAAGTCATGAGAACCCCTACTGAAAAGGGATATAATATCTGTACCTTAACGCCAATGAAAGGAAAGCAAACGAATGAATGAACGCAAGGAAACAACTCCACGTCTTCTTCAACGAATCTACATGGATCACGTTTCGTATAATACTTATTAGCTCATTTAAGTCATAACGGATTTATTTCTTATATAAATCGTATTAATATTTTTTTAGAGTTATTAAGCGTATTCTCATTTTTAGTAATTGACCGAAATATATACTTTAGGGTAATAATTAATAATTAGCCAAACTTAGGGGTTACAAATGATAAATGGTAACTTGAAGGTTTAATATGACAATATAGCAATATTAGAGGTCAAATATGATATATTCTAAAAATTAGGGTAAAAAATGACAACTTGCCAAAGTTTAAGGTTTGCATGCGCCCATGACCAAAGTCTAAGGTTTAAAATGTAAAATAAACTTAATATTTAACATATTTCAATTTTAGTTTAGAATTCTCAAATTCAATGTTAATGTTATACATGTTCGATCAATATTCAAGCTCGCTCGCGGTTCAAACAATCAACATTCACGACTTAGTAAAAATATATTATGATTAACCCCCGGCTTGACTCTCCCGACACCCTTTCAAAACACTAAACGACCCAACCGTTGATCCCGCGATCACCTTTAAACTCACCCTCACAAGACCTTGCCTATATCATATTAATAAAGCTTATAAATTATTCATAGTCACTTTTTACGTATCTAAGAATTTTAAAATGTTAAGTGCATATAGATTTTACCTAATGACCTATCTATAAGCATGTACTTTGTATCAGAATATAGCTTATGGATTATATTACAGTGATGTATGTTGATTCTTCTATATTATACAAATCATAGTTACTTTCAACGTATACCCTTTTTGAAACAGCTTACACGGCCCAACGAGACGACATAACATATACATGTGCATGATCAAAATCGACCCTCAATTTCCTTTTTTTTCCGCTTGATCAGTTCAAACTTCGCTTGAGACCCAACAGCTTGTACTCACAGATTAAATTATGAATGGTTTTATTCTTTTCCAGTTATGATTTTATCATAGTATATATTTTTTTAGAATGAACTAACTAATCAGATAGCAACATCTCATGACTAAATATATGATTATTAAGCGATTATGGCCAAGATTTACCTCAAAACCAAGAACTGAAACTTGACTCCACAATCACTAACTAAAAAATCATGCATAGCCACGATATCAATACCACATAAAACACACCCCTCGACCACATGCATTTAGAGGCCAGGTTCGCCCATGTTCGATTTCCACCCGACATCACAGCCTTTACCAGGCTCACGAACCCAACTAAACAACAATCTCGAGGCCAAACCAGCGAGCTTTGTAGCGTGAACGTGTGGAAGGAAGACGAGGACCAAACGAAATTGAAACCAACACCTAGAACTCTTCGACCTAGGAAAACCACGACCAACCCACTCTTCTCGAATAAAAAACCCACGATCAGGATCACCTTATTACAGCCTCCCTTGTGCCCACCTTAGATCGAATGGAGAAGAAAGAGACTAGTTGAGCCGTCACTTTGTAACCTAGGGTTTTATGTGTGAGATTTGAATGTGCAACTATAGGTAAATAAAATAAGAAGGAAGTGGGAAATATAGGGGTGTTTCCAGCCGAGCAAATGGGAGGGCCAAGACCAAGTCAAGTGTTTAGTTTTGGGCTTTCAATTTAGATGTACTTTTCCTTGACTTGCATGAACATATTCGGCCCATAAATATATTTTAGCATAAGTATGAGTTGATTATTTGATCTTGTGCATTAGGTTTAAGATTTAGTTATAAGCTAGATTAAAATGGTATTTAATGAGCATTGACATAATTTACGTATTTTATAAGTATTAACTTTGAGGGGTAAAATAGTCTTTTGACACGTTTTAGATTTTTAGGGTTTTACAGTACTAACGTGCAATAGCAGTTTTAAGTATTCTTTCTCACGGTCGTAATATACGTGTCATATGTTTTGCATTATATTGCATCACCATGACTACCTTTAGAAACAGCAGCAGCAACCAACGAGAGCAGCAGTTACAAAATTATCATGAATTTGTCCTATTCACAACAGTCGTTATCATATTCAATGAAACCCTTTGTATACTTACAGAAAAACTATAACACATCACAAATTTCAGGAAACTAGTTTAAGATTGTTTCTACTTTATGAAATGCAACACTGTTTCTATTAGTTTAAGATTGTTTCTACTTTATGTATTCAAAAGATCTAAACCTGAATCTGTTACTCTAGGGTATCCAGTTTATGTGATCTATGTAGTTGCTTACATTATGTAAAGGTAATTTGTACCGTATATATTTTGATGTTCCGGTGCGCTTTACAATTTAACACTGAAAATAAAAACTTGCAACTTCTCCAAAAGTAAATTTCATATATAATTAAACATATATATCTATTCCATTATATTACTTGCCTATTAACATACCAAGTCCAACACAAATAACTGACAAAGATCCTAACATAATGAAAAATAACCTATCATACAACTTCAACTTTGACTTTGCATCAGTCAACTCTTTGTCCAAGATTGACTTGTCCAAAGCAAGAGTATCAACCAAGTGTTCAATATCCACTGACTTCTTCAATCTTTTCTCCTTTTCAAAGAACCCATATACCAGATCTTTATAGTATTCACTTGGCAAATCATTATCCAAAAACTGATATACATCACAAATAGAGCATTTTACGAATCGCTTCCCAGGGTTTGCCCTTGTTGTTGACGTCTTGACTGTTAGACGAAGACTGCATCTGCAAAAGTATTCAACTTTGCCACCAATTAGTCAGGTAGTAGCTGAAGTTCTGGAAGTCATGATAAACAGGTTTTTGATTAACAAGTTTGTAGAAATGTAGGAAAATGTTGACCGACAAATTAGGTGGTGGGAAGTTTATAAAAGTTGAAAAAGGTACCTTTTAGGCTTTTATAACTGTATCGTTTTTGGCCCAAACAAAACTTTATATAGACATACATACGGCTTTTTTTTGTTGTAAAAAGTAGAGGGACCTAGCATGACAAACACTTAAACTTTTTTACCCCACACATCACCTATCCTTAGGGTCCCGACCATCAACATCCCAACATTCCAGCTTTATACCCTAGGTCACTTTCATTGAAGATTAAAAAAAATAATCGGTGTCCTTTTCATCTTTTTTTAGAAAAAAGTCCAGGTTTGTTGTATTATTCCGTATGTACTTTGTTACCTTATTCGTTGATATTCGTTGATATATTTATATATGAATATAAATAACTGTGCAGCTTTATATTTTATATTCTATTATTAAATTATTATTTAATTCAAAGTTATTGAATTTGTTATTAGGGTTTATGTTTTATAGGTATGGTCAGTATACCCCTTTAAGTCTAGTGGTTGCTTCTAATTGTTATTAGGATTTATGTTTTATAGGACATGGCGGAAACCAAAGAAGTCATATTTAAAGTTCACCACAAGGGGAAGTTTCAATTTCAGCCACTCCGCTATGTAGGTGGTCGCCTTGCTGATGTCTGGTGTTTTAGCTCTAGCAGGGGTGCATTTACAAGGGTGCTTGATCATGTTTTCAATGATATTGGAGGGGAAAATAGGCTTTATTTTATGGTGCACCAAACAAGTCACTCAAAGATGGTTAACTTTGTTGCACATAGACAATGACGTTCGGCGAATGTATGACATTGCGGATGAGACTGGATCAATGGACGTCTACGTTCTGCACAAGCAACAGGCTTTGTCACAATTTTATTTAAAAAATATGGTTTGGCAAGAAGAGGACGCTGGCATGCGTTGCGCTAGTGCAACACCGTTCAAAGCAAGGAAGCTAACAACCCGTGTGTCTATAACGAAAACTGATAGAGGGTTCGAGATCATAGAAAAAGGGGTAGTGCACAACGAACTAAAAAACGGTTGCAACAGGAGGGTGTGGAACTCTGAACTGGAAATGCCGCCGAGAAGGGAAAAGATATACTCTTTTATGAGGATGTACATGAAAGTAAGCCAGTTCATGGGACTACCAAGGGAAAAGAACCAGTTGTTGCGCAAGAGGGTGTGTCAAGAAGTGGAAAAAGGGTTTCTATAACCACTTACAGGCGGGCCATACAGAACGGGAAAGAGATTATGATGGAGGTCCTGGTTTCCTGAATGATGGTTTGGTACGTTTATAGACTGCGTTTTAATATTCAATGAACATGTTCATACCACACAGATGCACGACCCTATTAGCTAGCAACCGCATGACACAAATAAGTAATAGTTTAAGATCCATCCGTTATTACAAAGCCAAATATACGAAAACGTTTACCTTACACAAAACACACTATAGTAGGACTTAGGCAGTGAATGCATTAATAAAAACCATGTTCCCGCTTACTTTAAAAAGCTGTTTGGAGTAGGGATATCGGATAGAAGACTGATGTGTGGAGCGGACGAGCTTGGTTTGACTTGAGTTGATGTGATTCGCCACATTAATCATGCCGTGATTAGGGTCTCCGTTTGCCTCGCTTTGGCTGTTGCTAGTTAACTGAGATGATTCCCCCATCTTACGAGCCTTTTTTTTTGCACCTGATGTGCCTGGCTTAGCCTTTCGTTTGTAACCAACCAGTCTCTGTAGGTTAGTTGCCAATTAACAACAAAACCTTAAAGTTTTTTGTAAAGCAGAACAAATACTTACTTTTCTTTTTACCAAAGGTACTCTAAATGTTAGGCGGTTGTGGCCTTTTATGCCACACCTTCCACAATAGGTGCTCTTAGGCGCCTCACCTTGAGATGGTATTCGGTCTTTATTTTTAGGCCTGCCTGAATTACGCTTACCGATAACAGGGGGCAACACATCTTCTAAGTTCACTTCAGTGTCCCACAGCGTCATATCTTTTAATGGGTAAATGATGTCTTGGTACGTCGCTTTAATAGTTGTATTATAAAACCAAGCTTTTGCCAATTTCTTAACACTGGCCAGGCCTGCAAATCTACCTACAGTACAAACATGTCCGCAAGGCAAGCCTGAAAGCTGCCATTTGCGACAACTGCATTCACCGTTTACCAAATCAAAAACATGATGTTTTTTGTGTCGTGTACTTCATACACTTTGTCCTTAAGTATTCCCAAAACCTTCCAGTTTGCACTTTTTTCCATTCTGTCTTTCACTTTGGCGGTCGCCCAGTCTGTAAGTTCGTCATCCGGTGCATCTAACATTTACACATATTGACACATTACTGAATACGAATACTTAATTATTGCTCAATAAACTATCTAATAATAATAGAATATGCTCTACCTGCATGTTTTGCTTGCCGTTCGTAATACCATTTTTGAAGAAGACCTCTAAACCATTTCATCAACATCGTTATTGGGATCTTGCACACATCCTTTGTTAAAGCATTGATCGATTCCACACTGTTTGAGGTCAGGTAGTTGTACTTGTTTGCTGGGCAATGTGCCCTCGACCATTTTTCAATACCTGCTGCAACTAGTTTTCTGTGAGCTATCGGTCGTGCTGCACGAATCTTAGACATTAGGTTTGCAAATTCCTCCCTTGTGTAAGCTTTGCACGTCTTCCAGTATAAACACTTTAGGCTATCGCTTTGCATACGTGTATTCAACATCAAATGGCGACAACAATACCTATGAAAGGCATTTGGAAAAACATTTTTACATGTTAGGGCTATTGCATGATGTATGTCAGATATAATTGCCAAATTAGCAACTTCCCCTATGGATTCTTTCAGGTTTGTCAAAAACCATGTCCATGATTCACCACTCTCACCTTGCGAAACACCAGTGGAAATCGGTATAATTTTATTGTTTCCTTCCATTCCCACGGCTACCAGGTTTGTCCCTACGTAGGGCCCTTTAAGATGTGCCACGTCGATTATGATCAGGGGTCGCATATAGCATAGGAAACTCTTAATCTGTAATATATAAATGCGATTATATACTGGATAACAACACATTGTATATCAAGGTAAAATCATCATAAACCATGTATTTAAGTGAACTTTGTATACTATTCTAATGCATTGCTAAGTAAATTAATAACAAATAATTTTTTTTATGTTTCTACGGACAGGTGCGCTGTGAAACAAACAATAGTATCACCATGCGTAGATCCAATTCCGAATGTTTTTGTGCTTATATGACATAAATTGTTAGATACTTTGCTAGGATGCTCAACTTTTATAAGACAAGTAAAAACTAGTTGTATGTAACTATTTTCTGGTTTTATGTATGTATAGTTTTTATATTCCATTTGGTGTTGTATACAAGTAAAAACCATGCCTATTCACCAACACACTTGTATGAAAAACATATCATATATTAGACAAGATTTATTTAAAAACATTCAAGGCAATTAGCTTACCACAGCACCGAAAGATATAAAAAGGTTCTTAAAACATCTTTGATCGTCTGTCTCAATGTGTGTAGTCCCCTCGTTTGCGAGCTTTAGGTTATGACAGTAGTAGGGTAACTGCGCAAACGATGCCTTTGGACAGCCCTGGGTTGATTCCACTGCCAATTGTTTCCCCCTCCAAGATTTTCTGTATGAAACATCTATATTCAACTCCATATTCAGATCATGGATAATGTCCCTTGGCTTATAAACGCGTGTAACATCTGTGATTTTGGGAAGTAGTAATTTAGATAGGGTTTTTGTTGTAGCATTTCGATGATTTGGATTGAACTGGATTTTGGAACATGTATGACAGTCATTAATTGCAGTGATTCTAAACTGGATACAATTTGGAATCCTACGACAGTTTATGTGCCAATCACATTTTGGCTGCACGCATTTTACTGCGTACCTAATCGTACACGATTTATGAACATAAAATTCATACCCTTCTTTTAGGCATTTCAAAGATACCTCATATATGCACTCTGCCTTATCATCAAATCTATCATTCACTTTCATAACACCTCTATCTTTACTTTCAAGTCTGCTATCAAAAGGTGGTGGTTGGGTGTGGGCGGTATATGAGTAAAGTTTTTTCGTTGCCATATATTCGCATCTTGCTCAGGTAACAACGTATCATTAAGATCGACATGTAAATGTGGGGAACAAGAAGACTGGGTTACCACAACGGGTTCTTTAACTTGGTTGATGCATATGGTTTGCACCTCTGACTGCGACCCATCAACTATACTTTTGAAAAAAATCCAAGTCATCGTCGTCAAGTATGTTCATTGTGGTTGAGGCGATGTTGTAGGTTAGACTTTTCCCATTTACATCACTAACTTTGAACTTTTTCTTGATGTACCGCACAAGACTCGAAAAATTAATGTCAACTGCGAGTAAAACACCACACACAAGATCTTCATACCGCATAAACACCTTGCATTTCGCAACAGAGTTCATTTTTTTGATGATATTATTTTGTTTTGATTAACTTTTTCTGCTGTTATGTGTTGAGTGAAGTAAAAAAGCACATGGAAACTAGGTTGTGGTTATATTTGGTGAAAAGCTATAAACATTAATAGTGTGTGGCAAGGTAAATATATGATGATATGCATATGAATTAAGGTTGCCCAACATACAAGACATATTGACCAAGTATGTCCTATAGTTGCCCAGATTGCGTCTAGGAGGTTGGCCTGCGGTACAAATTAAGTTCCCACATGACACTAAAAGTTGTTGCCCAGAGTACATCTAAAAGTGTGGGCCAAATTACTAATAAATGCTAAGGACCCATTGTACAATATATTATTTAAATATGTAAAGGTTGCCTAAAGTACTAACTTGGTAGCCCAAATACAAAATTAGTTGCCCAGATTACATCTAAAAGTGTGGACTGACGATAAACCAAAACGAATTATCGGTGCCATGTGTCGAATAGTCCAATAGGCCTCGCTTGTTCCTTTTTTTATCCAAAAATTGTGGCACGAACACTTATAAATTACTTATTTCGTTATTAACAAAATCTAACAGGAATTGTTTTTACAAGTAGTAATTTAACAATTGTTATAATTTTTTTAAACTTTTAGTTACTCCAAGTCGAGTGAATATCTAGTCGCAACAAAAGAGGTACTATTTATTATCGAGCAACGGGCAAACAATTAATCCCTTGACTCAAAATTAATGAACCTGATTGTTTACACTCGTGTTCAGTTTATTATCAATTCAAACCATAATCACCAATCCAATAATAATGTTTACTTTGTCAGTTTATTTTGGCCACAAATCATGCGATACAACTAGTTCTTTCATCAAGTATTGGCAAGCTTTTGGATGAAGCTTTATTCCTGACTTATTTTTTTTGGGCGCCTTTGGTCCCTTTTCCCGCCCAATGTTTTGGAAACCGTCCATCTACCTACTATACTGGGATAACCCTTACCCCCCCCCCCCAAAAAAAACGTCCATTTACCTCTACAACCTCTTTATAGCTATCGATTGTATACCAAAAAACAAGACACACATAACACATATCCCCTTACAAAAATTTCCACATCAATGGCTGCAAATGGTTACTTTCAAAATGATGCAGAAGAGTACGCGTTTGTGTTAAAAAACTATTTGTTGTTTGACGCGGTTATTGATGCTTTCGGGGAGGAACCCATTTCAGAATTTGGGTCCTATAGGGAGGTAGATACGAGGATGAGGAAAATTATTTTGAACTGGCTCCATACAAAAGACTTTTATTGGGATGAGGTTTATGGAATGAATGATCTGGAGGAGGATGAAGAAGCTGATGAGGAGGATGATCAACAGGATGCAGAGGTGGCTCAAAGTGAGGCGGTGGATCAACAGAAAAATCTGGTGGAGCAGACAAATGTGGTAGTGCAGCAAAACCAGGGGGAGCAACAACATGGGTTTGAAGACCCTTATAATCTGGAAAACAAGATTAGCCGGCTTGAAATTTTGTTTCAACAACTCAAAGCCAAGGAAAGAAATGAAGAAAAGCAGGGAAACGAGCTGTGGTTCTAACAACTTGGTTTGAAATGGGGTGGGTGGAGCAGTGTACGATGATGGTTGTGTTTTTTTTTGTTTTTGTTTTACTTCTTTTCTATTTTTTCATCTTTTGTTTTTAGGTCGGATAATTAGATGTATGGTTGCACTGTTATGAATGTTTGTTGTCAACCATGAGATAGTGCTTCTAAGCGTAACTTAGTGCTGTTAGATTTATGCTGCTAAGTCTTGAATTTATGGTGATATGGTTAAAAATTATGGTTGCTCGATAGTACATGACGTGTTGCCCAAATATGGCATTTAGATGCCCATATTGCAAATTAGAGGGTGGCCTAAAGTCCAAAAGAAACTGCCCAATTACATCCTAGAATGCTAAGCAACTCGAATCCGAGTATATTATTACAACATAAAAAGGTTTCCTGCGGAACAAAACAGAATGACCAATTAACTAAACAAGTGGCCCACTAAACAAGTTGCTCTACTTTAACAAATAATGATTCATCCCACTGCAAAATTTACTATTAAAAAAGTAAAGAAGTTGGATTAACGTACAACACAATAAGCATGACCTACTAGCAGTTGTAGTAAAGTACAAAAGTTTGTGTAAAGTAGAAAATTTACTCTTAAAAACGTGTCATCATTTCGTTCATGTCTTCTATCACTAGCAGTAGTTAATATAACCAACAGTTGTAAGTATACAACCAACTCAGTTTTAGTAGTATTAAAAATAACTAACGGTAGTAAAAATTGTAACCATCGGTAAATTTCACCTTGAATTAAATTAATATAATATTCTAATGAAAGAATACCTATCCATTTTCTAGGTCAATTTTTTTTGATGAAATGTTATTAGTTTACCGGATCACAACAACTAACTAATGTGACGTAACTCACATTCCCAAAAAATGTGCTCACCTACACCAACATACCTTATGCTTATTTCAAATAAACATCTTTATATGTCAAGTATAAAAGTTTTCAACTTTTATTTACCACCTTACGTTATTTTGTTAACATATGATTATTAATCGTTCAAGCTAAACGTTTTCCATTTAATAGAATTTCACGAAATTCTAATTTATTACAATTATGATTTTATGTAATTAAATCCTAAACCCCAAAGTACAAAACTTCAAAGCTGATGTACAAGTCTCTAAAGCGCAAAAACTTAAACTCTATGCTATATTACAAGTCTAATTTATATTCCTTAATGCTCACCTTACAAGGCTTGATGCATAAATTCTAAATTTGGTTTCTTATAGGTTTATAAACTTAAAGGCATAACATTAGTAATTATCTGGATCAAATTATACGGTACATATCAGGTCTTCCTACCTAAGCTAACTATCAAAGACAACTTGATATTTTCTTCTGAGTCTAAACCGACTCCAACTTTTATATAATATCTGTTTCATGTCTATCACAAACAAAAATAAAAACAGAGAAGAGTTATCTTCTCTCTTCCCTCTCTTTTACTACCAGCAATCGGCAACAACATCACCACCATCACAGCCACCTCCCATCTCTCCATTACCACAGCCACTCCACGCAAACATCATCACCAAGATGATGAGTCTAGAGACCATGGGTGTTGTTTCTGGTTCGGGTAATCACCACCCCAACGGTCGCCACCACCATCATCTCCCATCACATATCTATTTCACACTCTTTGGTATGCTGACATACATACATCTATTTTATCTAATTTCTCTTTGATTAAAACCAAATACAAATCAGTTTATTCACTTTTCATGAATGTAAAAACGGGATTAAATATGTTTTTTATTATGAATTTGTGTGGTGGTAACGATTTAAGAGTAGTTTATTTGATTGGTGTTATTTCCGGTCGGGTTAAACCTGTATGGTCGAGGCGACCCACTTCAGTTTCGGGTTCGATTTGGACTAGCTTATGTTGCTTTTGTTTTCGGTTGAGAAAAGAAACACTACGGGGGTGTTTGGGGTCTGCTTGTTGTGCTCGGATCAACACAAGCCAAGTGGCTGTGTTTGGTTTGTACTCAGTCCAAGAAGAACACCCCACAAGGGCTGTTTTGTTTTGTCTTTCGGTTCAGGCCGATCACAGCCCACCTAAAAGGGTGTTTCTGGTTTATTTGTTTCTGACCACACAACAACCAAAAATGGTGCATCTGGTTTGTTCATATTGACCTACACCACAACCCATAGAGGGCGTTTTGTTGCTGCTATAACAGCAGCCCTAACAAGGGTGAGGTTGATTTGATTCTCGGCTCAACCACATCTTGAAGGGTGTTGGTTTTCCCTTGTTTGACCACAACACCACAAGGGTGGTAGTTTGTGTGTTAGTTGTGTCATGGACTTGGCTCGACAAACACCTGAGTGGTGTTTGCATTCTTACTCTCGAGTCAACAAGAAGACCCGCGAGTAGTGTAAATTAAGAGCTGTTTCAGGTCAGTAGCTAAATCGAGTTGGTGTGCAGTATTTTTGGCTTATGGCCTACTGGGAAGTCACATTTTAGATAGAGATATGTCTTAGTTTCATGTGGCGAATTGGATGGGTTATCAACTCCTCCGGATGAGGGAGTTATGGCCATTTTATGATTGGTAGTCAAATCTGGAGCATCGTTTGGAAAATGAGTTAAACTCCAGGTTAATACTCAGTATTGTACATCTAAAATGTAGGATAGCAAAGCTAATCTCAGTATTGTACATCTAAATCTAACTTCTCCAAGTGGAATCACTTTAATAGCTATCATGGTTTGGGAAATACATTAAAATTAGCATTTCGTAGGAAAAGTTGGGACTGTTGCAGACCAGCAGTACAGATGGTTAATTGCAGAAAACTTTTGGCCTAAGAAGGCCTATATTATTTGATGAGATTATGGAAATAAGTTTAAGGTACATGTGTTGAATTGGATAGGGTGATATCTCCTTCTGAGGAATGAGATATGGCCATTTTATGGAAACATGTCAATTTTGGAGTTGCTGTTGGAAAACATGTTTTTCTCCATACTTTTGTACAGTAGGCTTGGGTTATAAAACACTTTTCAACACTAGACATTATAAGCTTTCACCTCCAATTGGTTTCAACTTGATAGCTATTATAGAATAGTAGTTATGACCAAAACCGTAAGCGTTAGAATTTCAGCGAACTTTCTGGTTGGAGTTATAGTTGGTAAAAACTCATTTCCCGTTGATTGGTAAATGATTTAATTGAATGGCCTAATGTTTTGGAAACTACACTTGAGTATAATTCCAGGGGTGAAAACCCCATCCTTCTATCGTTTATAGGTTAAGAGATACGATGGTGTGAAGTTGACTAAAATTCAACAATATGATTTTTACGTCTATTCTTGAGAAATAAAACTGTGATCACTTAGTAAAAGTTAAAATGGTTAAGCAATAATTATTAGATGCTTATTTGGGTATAAGTGGAGGTTGTCCACCCATTTGGAGAATAAAAATACTTTGGTTAAGTCTCGGTACAATGCCATGCATATCTCGTGATCATTTGATTTACTTTTTCATATCGCTCTTCTTTATCATTCTATAAGCGAACGAGTCATGCTGAAACTTATTAATTGACCTGCTTTCTTGACATATTTTCTTGTCATTACCCTCTTGCCTAGAATTCACCCGTTAATACTTTTGTGACTCGTTTTCTTGAGACATCTTGTCTATTCCTTTATTTCATATATATATATATATATATATATATATATATATATATATATATATATATATATATATATATATATATATATATTATGCTTTGGCGTGAGTTGTACTTCGAGTCTGTGATTTCATACCACCACACAAATGATGAAACTGAACATTTTACAAACGTTGATACGAAACTTCCACGAAACTCAAACGTTTTATCCTTTGAAACTCATGCGAATCGATTACTTTCTGCGTGTCATGTTTTGACACAAGCTCATATCTATTAGGTTGTGCCGATTCCTTGTTGTCATGCTTTATTTGACACCGTTGCATTACTTATGTCACTACATGCTAAGGTGAGTTTCATAGGCCCATTTTTACTCTATTTTAACTGATTTATACTATTTTGGGGGAGATACATGCTCAACTACTTGCTTTTACTTATACAAGTACTTTAACTTATATGAATTACCATAAATCCATGAATCCACTTTTATACATTTTTCTCTCTCATGGGAAGATACATGCTACAAACATGAACACAAGTATTTTTATGTATGCTATCCTGATCGTTATTGCCTAAGACACACTTTTGCCACTGAAAGTCCCTCATATCATGAACCATTAATCACTTGCGAGTAAACGCGAATATCGTGAATAGATCTATTGGCAGTTGACGCCCCATTTGTGTTGACCGGATAGGTAACCAAATGCACGTTATTTGAGGAACTACTAGGAAGTTGGCAAACTCCTAGCTCGAGGGCACCATGACTTGCATCACCTTTATGATGTCTGTTACTTATATCATTTTTATGATATCACACATGTTAAGGTTTGCGTTCATGAGACTTAGAGCAATAATACGGTACTGTAATCATGATACGGTACTGCAACTACTGAACTTATGGGTGCTAACAACATGGCCCACTGTTTCTATTATGGGGGTATACCAAAATGTAGCCCACTGTTTATTAAACTTGAAACTTGTGTGAAACTAGTTTTGCATATAAATCCTATGGATTCACTCAACTTTGACCCGGTTAGGGCAAACAAACAAACTACTTTTGTGTTGATCCAGTTAGGGCAACCAAACAAACTATCTTTTGTGATTGACCCGGTTAGGGCAAGTAAACGAACTATGGGTGTATAACAACGCAATCCACTACTTATTTTATCAATATTTGTAATTATTACAAATATTCACCCGAACATGAAACTAATGAAATCAATTGTTTTTACTCACATTTTATTTTAGCAATGGGTTGTAAACACACAGGTTGCAAGTTTTGTATGGGCGAGATTTGCAACTGAGTGGATTTACAATGCCTTTGCTGTGTGAACATTCTTTATAGACTTTTCAACTTATTTACAACAAACTCTATGAACTCACCAACCTTTGTGTTGACATTTTTAGCATGTTTATCTCAGGTCCATAATGAACGAGGCTGGCACAGAGGAGCACGAATACTCAAGAAAGCTATAAATTTTATTACCATTCGAAACTTTATTTAATAAACTATGAAACTACTGGGACCTCATTTTGTAAACTCTGAAATTCGAAAGATAAATATTTTAAAACGACTCAAATAGATATTGTTTTCTATTATTATAACTGTTGTGCCATGAAGTAACACCCGGTTTGAATTCCGCTGCATATCACGAAATTGGGGGTGTTACAAAAATAACTAGCAGTTGTATGTATACAACCAATTCATTTTATAATTTTAGATATTTTATTTTAGTAATCGAGCATAAAAGTAGTGTCGTATTTTTTTACGTTAGAAATGTCACATAAAGTTTGAAATAATCAACTCAAATCAATGTAACTCTACACATTTGATAACCTGAAGCCGTTATGTATTTACGTCAAAGTCAACATGTTGATGATTTTAGAATAAGTGATGGTCTATAAAATAGTTTTGTTCCATCATAGAATAAATGTAGTCGAAGGTAATAACAACTAGCCAATTTTATCGACTCAATTATAAACACTTTGAATTTATCGTTTTATTAACCAAGGAAACATTTAGTTTGAATATTTACGCGGTTAAAATAATTAAAATAAACACTTACATATGCACATGGTACAGACATTAAGTGCACTACACTATTACAGTTGGCCAATGTAGAAAGAATTGTACATGTCGAATGTAAAATATTAGTTGGCCTGTGTGCCACAAATAGTTACCCAGCTAACTAAAATATTTGCCCTACGTTTGTAACTAGTTGCCCAAAAAACTGTGGCTTTGTGCACAGGAATTGTTTGCGTATGAGACAAGCCTCATTAACTCAATAATTAATAAATTCAACTAGTTACCACTTGAGTACACGTATTACTAATAAAAATTAAAACATTCAACCACCACCCCATTTTGCATACATCACCGCTTGACTACAAGTACTGTAGTAGTTGCCATGTGTACACTATTTAGTTGCCCAAAGTACCATTTTCTAGCTATGAGATAGCAAACTCGTCATAAAAACAGTTTAAAAAATACGAAGGTACTGTAAAAAACAGATTGTGGGTGGGTATCTATTTGGGGTTGTGATCCACTTGTCCATAGAAAACAGACAATTGTCATAACTTGTTTGTCAGCATTTTTTGTGTCTCGATAATATATGACGCTAACGGTTGCTTTTGCTAATTATATATGTAACTAAAAGACTTTTTTTTATCTCTATTAGTGAGACTCTTAGAAAAACAAACATAACAAGTGTCCCAAAATTTTTTAGTCCAACAATGTTTACTGGCATGGTTATATGTGATGAATTACAAATTGTTGGAGGTTCACAGTTGTTAAAAGATATTACGATCACGTACTATAGGGATGAATTGGATGTTGCTTTATGTCACACCCCCAAAATATCGCAGCGGAACGATAGTGTCATTGGGGTATGACGTCATAGCACAAAGTATGGATAAAGAAAACGACCTCTATAATGAGACGTTTTGAAAAGTTTACCATTCGATTACATAAGTTAAAGTTTACAAGACAAGAAATCCCAAAGTTTGATAATACATAAAGGTTTACTAAACATGTCGAATGGTAATAGATAAAAACACAAGACTCCAATGTATGCCATGTGACCCAAAAGCTCCATGAAATGCTATCGCCTTACAACCTGAGATAAACATGCTAAAAAGTGTCAACACAAAGGTTGGTGAGTTCATAAGTTTGTGATGAAATGTAAAGCCTTTCGAAATCGTTTATGTAGCAAAGGCATTGTAAATCCACTCAGTTCCAAGTTCCTCCCATACAAAACTAGCAACCTGTGTGTTTACAATCCATTGCCAAAATATGGAATTGTCAATCTTGTTCGTAAATAGGACATATGTGCATACGATATATACATGTACTTAATGCAAAGAATCACAGCCAACTGAACCTCTTGACAAGTCTAAATTGTTTGTTATGTTTCATTGAATAACATATTATATTCACCACAGGTCACGTCATCAAGGACCCAAGGGTGGGGGCGTCAGCCCGATAGTACTATCAATACCTCTCCGCCGGCTCCCGCAGGAGTTAACCAGTTGCTAATGTATGTATGTTGAGGCATAATTGAAAACAAGTTTAGCACATTAAGCACATATCGAAATAAACCACACATAATGCCCAAAGTGTATAAGAAGTATAGTGTAACACAATTGTATAAATGGTTTAAGTATTCGCAAGAGTAAAAACAAGTATTTAAGCATGTATCTCCCCCAAATAGTTTGTAAGAATTTAAACGAGTAAAAGCGGGGTATGAACTCACCTGGTATGATTGATATGCTAACAAAATGAAGTGCACTAAAATGAGGCTCGGAAACTATCCGCGACCTAAAATGAATGTCATGACTTGAGTTATGATATGTTGTCGTGAATGCGTGATACAATGTCGTGCGTGCAAACTCATATGATATTCATACCACTTTGATGGATATTGGATTTCACTTACATATCATAACATTAACACAATGAGTATATAGATGATTTTAGAGAGAGAGAAAGTGGGATATTCTAGTAAGAGAAAGTTGTAGAATATTAGATTATCAAAGAACATCCAACCCTCTACCTTGCAAGGTAGAGGGTATTTATAGGTTACAAAGTAAACGACCTCCTATCGGCCTGTGGATCAGGGATACAGTGGGTAAAGACCCGACCTTCCTCCACGGTGTTGCACTAAACTATTTTACGCTACTGACTAACTAATTAACTACATAAAAACGTAAATAACGACAAGTCTACGAGCTAACTTATGCTAGATAATAGTTGGGGTGACCAACTCTTCAATACTGGAATTTTCTAATTCCTAACAATCTCCCCCTAAGGGAGGTCACCCCATGTTTTACATTTCAAATCCTAGCATTCTATTCTTGACTTTGTTCTTGAGCTCGTAGACATTAATACTTCAACTTCGCAATCTTAGTGCATAAGTAGTGCAACATCAAAGTCTGCAAGGATTTGTACATTAAAGTGGAGGTCATTAATGATCCATGAGATAATAATTATGAGCCAACTTTTGAGATCATCAGCTATCAAAAATCTCTGAGACATCCTTTGTGGTGTTGGTATTATGTGATGTTGTGACTTTAGGACCGACATGCTCACATTCTGGATCATGATGTTTTCTTATCAGAGTAGCGGAAGCTTTTGTTGATTCATGATATTGGCAACAGCGTAGCAGAAGCATGGAGTGAGAATATCAGAGTCATTGATGCACTAATCATGATTTCTTTTGAGATGAATGTGTTAAGTGAGCATGCGGCTATGGATTGACCGCTTCATTCTGATCAGCTGCAAACGTCGGGTGTACCTGCATACAACAGTTAGCAATAATTCGCACGAAAGTGTCTTTGATCACTTTCGTTGAATTGAGGTACATGGCCCACGGTTCCCCATTGATCAGTACATGTACTGCCTGTGATCAGGTATAATTCCGAAGAATTTCCTTGACAGGGTTTCGCAGCTGCTCTAGCTGTTCTCAAACCGGAACATCTCAAAGAAGACAACACGGAGTGAGTGAACCAGCGAATTTTAAGTCCACTGATTGATGAAAAGAGATTTGAAAAACAATCGTGTATTGCTCAATAGAAATTGTTTTTGCAATACAACGAAGGTTTTATTGAAAGTCAATTATCATTCATAAAAACACCTTTTGGTTTGAAAAATGAGTACACGGTCAATGAGCTAAGGAAAAGAGTTGTTAAGCACAAAGACCGGTTTTTCAAAGGTATCCGTCAATCCATAACCTGAACCAGGATTGATTCAAGAGATTGAATCGCCCCATTGTTTCTGTTCAGTTGTCACATGGTTGATCCATATAATAGATCTCACATGCCACCTACCAGGAGCTTGTTTGATGTTGGCTCCAGAAGGCTTTCCATCTTCATTGTGAATATGTATACACATCACTCAGATGTTCTGGCAATACCACAAGGATAATGCGTAGGACTCAAGATATAATCTCTCTTTCCACATTGTGTGAAACAGAGAGTCTTCATTGAAAGTGTCCTAATGAGATTTATTGATGATCTCGCGGCTCTAGACTCAATTTGTGCATATTTGGATCCTGTGCCGGAGACTAGGGAGAGGGTCTCCTTCTTCAATATCAACAATATCTAAGAGAAAGTCGATAGATAATGTTGGTTCCCCGTGAGAATGAAACAAGCCCTTTTAAGAGGAACTTGAGTGGTTTAGGAAGTTGTAGTGCAGTGCGTCACTGGGTCCATGATGTCTTGTCTTCAATACCGATGTTACCATCAGTAGCATATGAGTTGAACCCGGTTTCTGCCCTAAGGTTGAATAATTGGAGGGCTATTTGTTTTCACCCTTTTCTCATTCAATTCTTTTTAATTCTTCAACCCCTTCAGTGCTTACCGAGACTTCATAGCAAGAACCTTGTTGGGTTTGTTTTAGTTCTTGCTCTATCTCAGTCCGCACTCTTCCCATATCTCATTTTTCTCCTTTTATCATCATACCTAAGAACTCTACACTAACTAGTGGATAGTCCCTGGGTAGATCCCTCCGGTTCTGGCGGATCATGGGAACCAATACCTAACCTTATCATCCTTATATCACCGTACATAAAGTAAAGTTGGTCGGTCTATTTGGTATTGTTCATCTGCCATTGGAAACCAATTGAAAACCATTTGAAAGTCAATCCAGATACTTGTGATATATTATCAAAACATTTTGTACCTGAATTGTTTTTGATATTTTTAGAACAGGTGCTCCCCCTCAACATGTGCATCAAATGTTTGAAATCGTTTTGCACACGGAGGCAAGAGGAAGAATTTACTTCTTTGATTACCATTTTCTAAAAGATATCAACATCATTTCCCTGATCAAATCAAGAAGATAAAGCATTTCCGGGAAGGATGAGGTTTTCATGATTTTGCTCCCCCTTTATATGTGCCTCGAGGTTTGAAAAGAGTTTTGCACATACTAGAGGGAACCCTTTAAGAAGTGCATACATGATCACCAAAGGATTTGAAGCCGTACAATCAGGGTACCTTAGAAAGATTGAAAGTTGTGTACCCTGATGACATGAATTTGCGAAGAGAATTCTCCCCCTTAATATATGCTTCGAGATTCGAAAATTATTTAGCACATATTAGAGAGAAGTATACACAAAAATTGGTCATCTTATCTTTTAACATCTTTCATATTTATATCACATTTTCTCCCCCGATCAAAAATCTTAAATCCTTTGAGATTTTGGATCTCAAGTGATTTAAATGTGTATGAGGTAAAATATTTGTAGGAGAAAAATGTGTTCGGTTTTATATGATCAGAAATGGACAACACAGATGTTTCCCTTTTTTGTTTTACAAAGGGAAACCACAGTACAGATCCTAGCACTATTACATGTATTACAGTTGTTCATATTTAGTACACCACATATTACACATATCTAAAAAACACAACATAAACAGCTTCCCGAAGATGTCTTCATTCAGTCCTCTGAAGAAGTTTGTAGTGACCATCCCGAAGCCTTCCACCAACAAAACTTTCAAGGCTGCGGAAGATCCTTCGTGTCTTGAGTCTTCGTCTGATTGCAGCAATGAAGTGTTCACACCTTTTCAAGTCATCATCAGTCCAAAAAGTAGTCTTAACCCAAGATTTCATATCAATTTTGACTTCTTTCATTCTGGTGTCAAGTTCTTCTTCGACCAATTTGAGAGTACCATCACTAAACTTGTAGAGCTCACATAGACGCATAAGCATACGAGATCCATATCTGTCGGTGAAGATGACGGCTCTAGGGGTGTCAAGGACTTTGTATTCGTGATGAAATTCATGCCCAGTTGCATTCCATTATGGACTTGTAAGGTTGATCCTGGTTTGGTAGCTTTCAATGCCAAGCTGAAAGTCCTCAACTCGTTTTCGAATGACTAAGCCCCTGATCCAAAGAGTGACAGCTGCAGAGAGGGCCTTTTTCTCACGGACAGGTAAATGCTCAAGGTGTCCTTGAAGATTCAAGAGATAGAGATCTTCGAAATCATTTGGCAGGAGATGTTTGAAGTCGTTCTCTTCAATAGTATACAGTTTGAAGTCTGCTCTTTTAAGGACTATCTTCTTCAAATACTCATATCCATAGATAGGGAAGATCTGTACTCGAACAACACTTAAGATTTGCAGCTTTGATCTGACATCATTGCGTCTTTTATCAGCACCATGTCTTTCGATGTAGAACTTCTTCTTTTTGAACCACCAGTGAGAAATACCATAAGAAGCGGCAATATCATATTTTTGTTCTTCAGCAGCCCAGAATTGATCAGGAACCATCTGTTCAAGCCCCTGATCAGAGTAGGTTGCAGCTTTCATCTTTGATATTGATAGAGCAGGTCTTCTTTCAGCAGAGCGAGCACACAGATAGTCCAAGTCGTGATTGAAGAAGAATTCAGCCTGAATGGTCATCTGACCAGGTTCACCACCAAGAGGAAGAGATTTGTTGACATTGAGGCGACTGATTTGCTCACTGACTTGGTCATTCAGCATCTTATGGCATTCTTCCATCTGATATTGAAGATGATTTGCATCTGAATGGAAGACTTTGACAATTTCGTAAGCTTGTCCTTCAAGATCTCTTGGAGTTATGGATGAGATACTCTTCCATTCACAAAACCATCTAATAAAACTTCCCATATCACCAGTGTAGTGCAGAAGAGAGTCTTCAGCTGGAACTTCATAATTATTGGTGATAACTGATGCCCAATTGTTGTCAGGAATCATAGAGTCAGACTCTGGGATGGTCCATGTGGGTTCTGGAGAAGGAGGTCTATCTTCCATAATGCAGGTTTGAATTGTGTCTCTTGAAGGTGCTACTCTGGATGTGCTAGTGCGATTCCCAGCCATGTAAGTATCAAACCAATCTTCTGATGGCTTAGGAATATGCTTTGTAGATGCATCATCTTCATCTGGTTCTGAGTCAGCCATGACATGCGACTCTTCGTGAACCATTTGATCATCAGGAATTGAGGTGGATGTGGATGTGAACCTTGAATCAACCGTCGTCCAGGCAGCAGATTTCTTCTTAGTACTCTGTTCTTTTGTAGGACCTGATTGATTGGAAGGTTTTGGCGGTGATGATGGTGGTTGTGGTGGAGGTGTGTTGTTTGTCGTAGAAGGATCACCAGCTCCAGAAGTTCCAGCGCCCCCCGTTGGTGGAGGGGGTGGAGGAGGATCTTTACGGTCCTTCATCAATGATTCCATCACAATTGTTCTCCTTTTCTTTTTAGCTTCTTTTTCCCCGACGTCAATCATAAACTTCTCATAATTGTCGAACTTAATGGATTCTTCAAGTGCCTCATAGAGTTTCTTGTGAACCTCATGCTTGTCCTCTTCAGCATCATACATCTTTTCAAACAGAGCTGCTCTCATATCGGTGATAGGTAGGTCCTTGAATCGTCTAAGAAGTGGAGCCTCCATAGCCCATTCCACAGCATCCTTGACTTCTCCTTCAATAGCGGCAGTAACCCCTTCATTGAAGTTGAGTGCTCCAATCTATAGACACGATCCACAAGAGAATCAACAGATTTAGGAATTTGCCTTTCCAGAGCTTCTATCCTTTTTACAGCTTTGTCCAGTAGTTGATCAGAGGTAAGGATCTGTGGTGGTGAAGCTGGTGGAGCATCTACATCAGCAACTGTAATGACAGGTTCAGGGGTTGGTGATGATGTCGGTGGTGTTTGTACAGTTGATTGAGTTGGTATGGGAGGTGGAAGTGCAGTTGTGAGTGAGGATGCTGACATCGGAGGAATTGTTGATGTATCTTGCTGAATGTTGACTGTAACCATGGATTGTGCAGTATCTAAGGGTTTGTCATTTAAGTATTGATCTCCGAAAGTGAAATCAGTATCGGAGTCCTTGAGTGAAGATAGAGAGTTGGTAGACAGATTTGGTTCATCCATCTGCAAGGTCTCATCAGATCTTGTCTCAAGATTCTCCTGCGAGCCTTTCCGCAACAGAGCGTCAACATTCTGGCCAGAATGAGTCTCACTAGGTGTAAGGCTTTCTTTAGAAGTTTCAGACACTTTGTCCACTCCAGATTGTTCTTTAGCAGGAGATAATTATGTTCTTCTCTTCAGCTCGTATTGATTGGTGGTGCTTGATGGAGACGATGAGATCGTTAAAAGCATGTGAGCAGCTTGTTCAGTTTCAACACTAGCAACCCCTTTTCCCTTGTCTTGTGTTATTGGGGTTGTTTGTCGAGGCAGATGATCAGGTTCTCTTAGCACAATTCCACCTACTGGAGCTTTCACATTCAGACTTTCTAGGCTTTGCTGAATTCTAAGTTGTAGATCTGCATCATCTTCATCAGTTAACCTTGTAATATTCCTTGATACCTCGGTATTTTCATCACTTTCCTTTTCCACTTTCTTCCTTTTTACTTTCAGCTTTTTGGATGCGGTTTCAGAATGTTGTGACCTTTCAAGTCTCTTTTTAGGAAGAGAGGCATAGGATGCTTGTGAGGCTGACGTGGACTTGGGAGCATTGGGTTGTGGTGGAGACGGTGTGACATCAGCAGAGGAATTGGTAGCTCTTTTCTTGTATTGTTTGAAGTAGTCCTTCTTCTTGATATCTTCTGTGAGAAGACAATCAGGAATTGACAATCCAAATATTTCTTTATCCATACCTCTAGGAACATATTTCAGGTTTCCTAAAACATATTCATCTTCTGCATTATGAAGAGTTGATTCACTCCTAGGATTGAATTTGTGAGTTTGTTGTAAGTACTGGATAACAAGCTTAGAAAATCTGATGCTGGGAATTACAAGCTTGTTCTGTTTCTTTCGGCCTTGAGCTTTGTTCTGGAAATTGGTTCTGTCAGATATGAATGTGTTCATTGATAACGAAAATTCTTCCCAAATACGATCTGAGACATTCACATCAACCCTATTAACAATTCCCCATAGGATTTGCAAGATAGGGATTCTCACTTTATCGAACCCTGATGTTTTGCCAGATAAGCACAAGTTAAGAATAGTTGTAATAGCTCTCCAGGGTTGATACATGTGTCCAGTGATGATGTCGGATGCTCTTGAAATACTGTTCTGATAACCCAACCCAATTAGAAAGACAATCAGATCGTCAGCACCAGGTGGAGATTCAGAACGAAGGTTTGGGTCACATGGGGTGATTCCAAGAGCCTTGCTCAGAATAGCAGAATCAATCGTGAATTCCCTATCATCCAGTTTGCAGGAGTATTGAGCTGTGATTTTGTCCCATTGAACGGTGTTCCAGAATTGTTGAATGTAAATAGTGGGAATCGAGCATTGCTTGGTAATAGCACCGAAGAAGTTAGTGTTCTTGAGGATGTCAATAGACACTTTGAGTATCGGATTTTGTTGTAGCTTTTGTAGGTCCACATAACAGTTACTTTTTCCAATATCAGCCCATTGACTCCTGGGAAGGATTTCTTCGTCTGAGAGAACTTTGGATGATGCCGAAGGAGTAACGATCTTTTCAGGGTTTGAGCTTCCCATTGATGATCTGAGCAAACATACAATCAACAGTAATGGTTGGGAACGAGTTAGATAATAACTGATAAGTGAGACAACATTGAGAGCACCCTTATGACATAGATACATAGAAACAGTAACTCAGAAGGAGTCCCCAAAACACATACAGAGAAAGATTGAGTGACATAAGTGAGATATTTCAATGAAGAAGAATCTTACAAATAAATTTACACACAACGAGGTGATAAGGGGTTAAAAAGCAAAAGAGTGCATTGCAAAGGGATCATGTCATGAGCCAAGATACAAATGTAGAAGTGATATAACAAATATGCATGAGGCAGAAAGTAACATTTGGTTGTCGTGAGAGAAACCAAGTACCTTTTACCTAAACAGAAATGTCATAGCAGATTACATAGTGTATGTTGACTCAACAAGTTGAATTAGGACATCCTAAGTATTGTGAGAATGAGATCAACTTTAGCAATAAACCTCTTGAACATTTTAATAACCCTCGACCCTAAGACTAATTCTCAACATGAAAGTGAACAATGTTGCTATCTTGTAAAGACAAGTCGCCATCATTAGTACCACAGACAAGTCGCTAATAGTTTAGCTCTCTAAGTCGCTATGCTAATTCGCTAACTTGTAAAGATAAGTCGCTATGAACAGTAACAAAACCAAGTCGCTACAAATCTGTTAACTAAGTCGCTAAGGTTACTAATTCGCTAACTTGTGAAGACAAGTCGCCATGAACAGTAACACAACCAAGTCGCTACCAATTTGTTAACTAAGTCGCTAATGCTACTAATTCGCTAACTTGTAAAGACAAGTCGCTGACAACTAACTCGCTACCCAAGTCGCTAGAATAAAATAAGCTTATTCGCTACAGAAACATAGTCGCTAATATGAGCGCTAACTCGCCATGAAGAACACTCAAACTAAGTCGCTACCAAGAAAAAGTTAAATCGCCATCAAGAACACTCATAACAAAAACCCAACAGCCCAATCCGCTTAACCATACATCATCAGATCACAGAGTTAAATTATCAAGCAATCAATATATTCCAAACAATTTGAACACGTTCAATCATTATAATAGCAACAAAAACACGATTACATGACAAATCAAACCTAGGTGGGAGTCAAATAGTCACAGATCACGAGCTCGAAAGGATCTGGATATAAAGACAAGTTAGAAACTTAACACAACCGCTTAAGAGAACAAAGATAAGAAGGGATTCGAGGCAAACCTCTTGCAAAGTCGCTAGGATGAGCAATATGACGAAGAAAAGACAAAC
>BPTQ01000005.1:243302292-243328748 GCA_019973895.1 Chrysanthemum seticuspe
AAGGTTCCCAATTGAAAAACAAAGCTGTTTTTCCCCCTCTTCTTCATTTTGAATCCCCGAGAGTTTTTAATGTAGATAAGAATTCAAAATGAGTAGTATTGTAATACAAAACAGTAGTTGTTTTTCCCCCTCTAACAATTATGTTTATTTGGAATTTTTGCAAATAATTATAAAACGCTAGAGAAACACAAATCAACTATTGTTTATATTACAATAGAATTCATATTAATATTCCTATGTACAATAAAAACATTTCGTAAATGTATATCGTTAAATTTATGTTTTTACATCATTAATTCGTAAACAACATTATCAAATAATCCTACCCATTTTTGGTATTGGGTACCTAGTATTGGGTATGGGTTCAACCGATCTATGTTATATATGAATCTATGTAACTTAGATTTCTTTTTGGTACCTGGTTGGCTATTGGGTACTGGGTATTGGTTTTTTGGGTACCCGTTTCTCCTCGGAGGGTACCTAGGGATCCTAATGTGATCTGCCTAGGGTTCACCCTCCCTAGGCACCTTGTCTCCTCTTTAAACGGATATTTATCTTATGGGTCATGGGTTATCGGTTGGTCCATGGTTTTTCTTTAGATTCAATGTATCTAAGTATATATTGTATCTAGCCAACTTGGGTATGGGTTATGATCCATGGGTTATGGTTTTTACCCATCCTAATAAACTATTACAACAAATGCTTAATTACTACATTTTTGTATTTAAATTGCTATATGTAAATGCTTTACAAAAATAACATGTATCCTTATAATTATACTTAAGATAACATTATATTTGTTATCAACTAAACACAAAGAGATCGCAAAATATTAATAAACGTTTTTAAGGTTTATTTGTATTAACAATCTCCCCCTTTTTGTTGATGACAAAACATAATGTTATGATGAGTAAAACTTAAGAATAGATGTAATTTTTGAGAGCCCCTAAGTTTTACTTCTTCTCCCCCTTTTTGTCGAAACAAAAAGTTAACCCTTGGAAGAAGTCAACATAAAAGTGTGGAAAATTAGTCCACGTATCGTTAACTCCCCCTTGACGATAGCTCCTCCTAGTTTGGGGCGTCAAGTGAAGAAAAAAAAATCCTACAAAAAGAAAGGTTAGTAACATGCTTATATAATCTTGTGATTGACGAGAATCAAGATTGGGAGCCAAGGTATGTAAACGAGGCCTTGTAATAAAAACAACAAATTGTAGTGGTATTTATGCCACCTACAAGCATGTAAAAATAAGAACAAGACTTGTTCTAGAAAATGACTCAAATGAAAAAGTACTAAAAATAGAAAATAGTAGTAATGATTCCGTCCATGCTTGCATAAGGTTTATGGATGGAGGTTTTGATGAGTGATGGTGTTGATGCGATCAAGTATGAGGTTGAGTATGAATCGCATTTCTTCCCTAACTTCTATTGCGATTTCCCTAGTGGATTGGCAATGTTCACAATGTAGGTGATGTGGGTAATGAGTGCGGAAGTTTTCCGGGTTGTTTTGATTTGAGTTATGCGGAAGATGTGGCGGAAAAATAGGAGAATATGGATCAACATCCGGAATGTTTGTAAGTGGCGGTGGAAAAGAACCTAGATGTTCTTGTAATGTGATGGGAGCTAATGGTGGTGATATTTCAAGATCTTGAAAATAGTATTTGGAGATGTGGGGGATGTTGAAAAGACTAATTCTTTTTGTTTAGGCTGTTTAGATCTTGTTGGAGTCTTAAGGAGTTCCAAAAGAGTGACTTTAGGTGGTGATGAAGTTGGTGTACTTGTTGGTGATGAGGGAGGTGCTATAAAGGAAGCATCTTGTGGTGAGTTATTTGTTGAGGATGAACCATTTGAGGTTGGTTTTGCTAAACAGCAAGATTGGATACTAATCCGTGCGGATATCCTAGAGTTTGATTGTGGTATTTTGGATGGTGGTAGTACAAAGTTTTGGGTATCATGAAGATGATTGTTTGTACTAGGTGATTCATCTAAAGGGTTTGTGGATGACATGGTGTATTGTGTTTGTGAGGATGAGATGGATTATGCAAGCATTTTGGGAGTTATATATATAGAAAAACAAAGCATTGTAATGAATGCTTGACCCAAAATGTGGATTAAAATCTAATGATTAGATATGAATTTAAGGCATTTGATCATGAGAACACAAGCATTAAAGAGCATACTCCCAAAAAGAAAACAAATGTGGATTTTTCATCCAAAGTGAGAAAAATAGAAGGTAAAAATAGCTTCTGTCTCACGGATCCCACGGATCCTTCCCTTGAGGGATCCGTCCAGCATGAAGGCTGGGATCCGTGGGTCTGGTGATTCAGGCAGCACAAAATTTTCCTTTTGGAAACATTTTTGCCTATTGTGTGCCTATTTGCAAACTATTTGGTGTTGCGGTTATCTCGACCTCTAAAAAGAAAAAGAAAAGTAAACTAGACGTAGAAAAAATATCCTATTGAGATAACCCGAAAACACATATTTAGTACATAAGTACGTAATTTAGTGTTATCAATGCTCCCAATTCATTGTTGCTTAAATGAATGTACCCGAAAACACATATTAGTTATGTGTCCCCTTTAGCATTCAAAAGACATGAGATGCAATGAAAACGGGTTTTTACTTTGTATTAATAATGAAAAAGCGATTTGTCCTAGACGTGAGAAATTGCTTTTGTGAAATTGATACGGGGAAGGTATCATTCTTTTATAAAACATTTTGAAAAGAGATTTTCTTTGAAAATGTGTATGTGTTTGCAACAAAAAAAAATAAGAAAGCTATAAGTAGAAAACTTATCTTGGGTTTTGAAAATTCCCGTATTGTTTGTGAGTTGTGCGTGAAATAGAGATCCTAGACTCAGAAAGAAGAAGGCTAGTGTTTACATACCTTGTAGAGTCAAATAAGTTACGACGTTTGTTCCATTAGACCAAGACCAAGACGAAGTAGGTTGAATTATTCCCGCTTCAACAGTTTAGTAAGGACGTCGGCTATGTTGTCT
This sequence comes from Chrysanthemum seticuspe, assembly GCA_019973895.1. Taxonomy (NCBI): domain Eukaryota; kingdom Viridiplantae; phylum Streptophyta; class Magnoliopsida; order Asterales; family Asteraceae; genus Chrysanthemum; species Chrysanthemum seticuspe. The sequence goes on from BPTQ01000005.1 coordinate 243,305,288, forward strand.
TCGGATGCTACCTTCTCAAGAGGTGATGACGAATCTCTATATGCTTTGTGCGAGAATGCAATACCGGATTCTTGCTTAAGTCGATGGCACCTTTGTTGTCACACAGGATGGCTATGTCGCTTAGATGAATGTCGTAGTCGACTAACGCTTGTTTCATCCATAGTGCTTGTTGGCATGCTTTGCCGGCGGAGACGTACTCGGCTTCGGTTATTGATACTGCTAGTGCCGTTTGTTTCTTAAAAAACCAAGATGTTAAACAACATCCCATGAAAGTACATACCCCACTTGTACTTTTTCTATCAACGTAATCACCTGCATGGTCAGAATCTGCATATACAATTGTTTCTACTCCCGTGCCCTTAGGATACCATAATCCTAATTGTGTTGTACCCTTAATTTATCTAAATATCCTTTTTACAGCTTCTAGGTGTGATGTTTTAGGGTCTTCTTGAAACCTAGCACATAATCAAACACTAAACATGATATCCGGCCTACTTGCCGTGAGGTAGAGAAGACTACCTATCATGCCACGATATTTAGTATTATCTACGGATTCGCCGTCTTCATCTTTTGTGAGTTTGGTGTCGGATGACATTGGTGTCCTAATTGGTTTCGACACTTCTAGACCGAATTTCTTTAACATCTCCTTTATGTATTTAGATTGATTAAAGAAGATACCATCTTCTACTTGTTTGATTTGTAGACCAAGAAAGAAACTAAGTTCTCCCATCATACTCATCTCGAACTCGTCATGCATGATTTTCAAGAAATCATCACACATGTCTTGACAAGTGGATCCGAATATAATATCATCTACATATATTTGTACTATGATTATATGTGACTCTCTTTTCTTAGTAAAAAGTGTTGTGTTTAATTAAAAATGACTTGAGTCTATCATTCCAATCTTTTGGAGCTTGTTTAAGACCGTAAAGGGCTTTCTTTAATTTATACACATGTTTGGGTTTTTCAAAATCGATGAAGCCCGGAGGTTGAGCTACATATACTTCTTCATTAATGAAACCATTTAGAAAAGCGCTTTTGATATCCATTTGATAAAGCTTTAGATCATTAGCACAAGCATATGCAAGAAGTATTCTTATAGACTCTAATCTAGCCACGGGGGCATAGGTCTCATCAAAGTCTATTCCTTCTTGTTGGTTAAACCCTTGGGCAACGAGTCTAGCCTTGTTCCTAGACACTACTCCGTTTGCATCTAATTTGTTTTTATAAACCCATTTGGTTCCTATTATGGTTTGATTACTAGGTGGAGGGACAAGCGTCTAAACATCATTAGAAACTAATTGATTTAGTTCTTCTTGCATAGGCATTACCCGACTCTCATCTTTTATGGCTTCTTGTGTATTCTTAGGTTCTATGGTTGAAACGAAACAAAACAAGCTACTTTGGTTTTGAACTTGAGACCTTAATGTTCGTTCGTTTAGCTTTCCTATGACTTTATCTACGGGGTGATCTTTGGACCCTTTAATGTTTATGACTTCATCATTTAAAGGTTCTTCTTCTTCAGTTATCTTTTTCTTTATTACTATAGCTTCACTTTCTATAATCTCATCATCGACAAGAGGTGGAGAGGGTTTGGGTGGACTTTCATCAAATTTTATATTTAATGACTCTTCTACCTTCATTGTTTCTTTGTTTAATATGACGTAAGCTTTGCTATTTGGCGAATAACCTAGAAAGGTACCTTCGGTTGATTTAGGATCAAATTTTGTAAGATAATCTTTAGTGTTAAGAATAAAACATTTGCTTCCAAAGACCCTAAAGTGATTTAACTTAGGCTTTTTGCCTCGGAGTAACTCATATGGAGTTTTACCTAAGATTGGTCTAATTAAGACTCGATTGAGTATGTACGTTGAAGTATCAACGGCATTACACCAAAACTTTTGAGGTATGGATTGTTCATTAAGCATGGTTCGACTCATTTCTTATAGGGTTCTATTCTTTCTTTCTACTACCCCATTCGATTATGGAGTGCGTGGAGCCGAGAAGTTGTGAGTAATACCATTAGCGTCACAAAAGGCTGCAAATTGCACTTCATTATCGAATTCCCTACCATGATCCGTCCTAATGGACACTATAGGACTTCCTAGTTGTCTTTGGATCTTTTTACTTAATATTTCTAAATAATTAAAGGTTTCCGTTTTGTTCTTTAAAAATTTTGTCCATGTATACCTAGAGTAATCATCCACTATTACCAAAGTGTAGTAGTTGCCTCCATAACTTTGGATAGCGAATGGACCAAATAAATCCATATGTAGTAATTCTAGACACCAGTTGTAGACACCATGTTTTTAGCTTTATGACTAGAATGAGCTTGTTTTCCTACATTACAAGCATCACAAAAGTGATGTTCATATTTTAACTTAGGTAAATCTCTTACTAGATCTTTGGATGATAGCGATTGAAGAAGTCGCATATTGGCATGACCCAATCTTCGATGCCATAAGGTCGAAGTATCATCCATAGAAGTAAGACAAAGTTTGTCTTTAGGTTCATTAGCAATTTTAATGACATAGACTCCATGTTTCCTAATTCCTCTTCCTATGGTTATGCCATTTTTTAGTATCTTACTACCGGTTTCGGTAAAAAGTACATTGCACTTTTTATCACATAGTTGTCCTATACTTAAGAGGTTAAAGTTTTGGTTTTCTACGTGACACACATCGTTAATGGTTAGAGATTTGTTGGAAATCGTACATTTACCGATGATTCTACTTTTGCTATTTCCAAACACCACATTACCTCCATTTACGGATTAATATGTGGAGAATAGATCCCTATTGCCGGTTATGTGCCTCGTGCACCCGCTGTCCTTGACCCATTCATCGGGGTCTTGGTCGACCTTTAAGCACACCTAAAACAATAATAAACTCAAAATTTTGGTCCCCATTTGTTCATGGGTCCATTAGTGTTAAACATTCCATTCATGTTAGACATGTATGGATAAGGTGAGTATGCATTCCATGGAGCAAAGTTTTGAAAGGGAAAGCCATTTTTCATATTTGGGTTCCATCCCATTTGATGATTACTTTTCGGGTAAACGTTATTAGGTCTCCTAAATGAATTAGGTTTTGAAAAAGATGGAGCTTTGTTTCTTGCAAAAGTAGGATTATATTTTGGAAGTGGTTGTCTAGTGGTGACGTGAGTTGGTTTCTTCCTATTAACGATAACAAAATTAGTTCTAGATGAAGACGCTACGTTATTACTACTGTTTGCTACAGCAGATCCATGGATCCCTGTCTGTACACTAGCCAGTTCCCTTTTTAGGGGTTCCGTGGGATCCGCCACAACAGTGGCTGGTTTTTCTAGCGCCTTAACAAATTTTGTTTCTTTACTTTCACTAGTTGATGGATCAAGTTGTTGAATACCTAAGCCTTTTTTGTTGTTACCGGTTTTAACACCATCTAGTATTGTATCTAAAGTGTTCGTACTCATTCTAGCAATTTTAGAATCTAGATGATCAACTAGTGTTTGAAGTTGAACGCAAAGTTCACATTCACCACTTGCTATTTTACCCTTTTCTAAACGTTTTAGTTTTGCTTTTAATTATATGACTTCTTTATCTAAACGTTGGTTTTTATTCTTCAAAAGCTTATTTTTGTTAATTAGTTTTAAGCTAATGTTGCATAGTTTGTCATATTCATTATGCAAAGAGTCGTCATCAAGTGATGAACTACTATAGTATTCGTGACATACCTCGTCATTTGCCATGAGACAAATTTCTTCGTCCTCCTCGTCGCTCATTCCCCACGTGCCGCTCACGAACGCCTTTTGATCATCCCGTTTGGGACACTTATTAATAAAGTGGTTTGGGTTCCCACATTTAAAGCAAGTACGATCATCTTTTGGCTTCTCGTCCTCTTTGCTTTTCCGAAAGCCTTTCTTATCGTCATATGGTTGTTTAACGTATCTTCCCTTTCTTCTAAAGAACTTTTTAAAGTCCCTTACCGCCATAGCGTATTCCTCGTCATCACTACTCGAAGAGGAGTTCTCTTCATTGCTTGAAGACTTTTTGGCTTTATGGGCAAGAGATTTGTGTTTCTCTTTTACCTTTGAGGCTTTGGAGTCTTTGGCAAGGACAAGCTCGTAGACGTTTAGGTTGCCTATGAGTTCATCGAGGGTGAGGATTGTCAAATCTTTTGACTCTTCGATCGCCGTCACCTTGGATCTCCACTTCGATGGAAGTGCCCTTAGATATCTCCTAACATGGTTACGGCTAGAAAAAGATTCATCAAGTGCTTGCAAAGATGTAATAATAGTATTAATGTTAGCAAATGAATGATCTATAGTTTCCTCATCAGATATTGAAAATTGTTCATATTGTTGAACAAATAAATCAATTTTATTATTTTTAACTTGTTGGTTGCCTTGATGAGTTACAACTAAAGAAGTCCAAATTTCTTTAGAGGTTTTAAGCATAAAAATTCTTACGAATTCCTTTTTCGGTAAAGCATTATATAAAACCATTTTTGCTTCACTATTTTTGGAAAGCTTTTTCTTTAATTCATCATTTAGTTTATCATGAGGTATGTTAACTACATTTCCTTTATCATCTTTTGAGGTAGCCTCAAAATCGCCTTCAACAATAATGTACCAAAGATCAATATCTTTAGATTTCATATATGTTTCGAATCTATTTTTTCAATATATAAAACCATTAGTTTCAAGTAGTGGTGGTCGTTGCATAGATTGCCCTTCCTTATAATTTTCAGAACCCATAGTGATCGAAAAGTTTTTAAAATACAATTTTTACTTTAAAACTTTTATAAACATAGCTCTTGATGCCAATTGTGGAAAACTAGAAGGGGGGGGGGTTGAATAGTTTTGCCGATTTTACGTTAGTTTTAAAAACTTTAGATTGATCATATGGATGTAGAGAAAGTATAGATCTAATGATAAAGCAAGTAAATAAAGTAAAGCGAAGGGAAAGAAAAGACACAACCGATGTATAGTGGTTCAGCTACAAGGACACCTTCCTTGCCCTACTCCACTCCCCGAGTCACCTACTCGAGAGTTCAAGCACTATGTCAACAAACTCCTTCACTTGGCGGAGAAGCCTTCACAACGTTGCTTACACTTTTTCTGGTACAAAGCTAGATACCGAGTCCGTAACACGGTGGACCAAACCAACACGACTATTACACAACAAATATGTGAAATATCAAATACAAGATCTTCGCTACAGAAATCTTGCGGAGTGACAAATCAATCAAGGACCCCTTGCTTGGATGACTTGTAGAATGCTCGTGATCTCGCCTTAGAGAAGGACCTATATGAGGATCACAATAGAAAGAAAGAAGAACAACTCTCTAGATCAAGTGATCTATATGTTAGAAGAGAATGAGAGTGTTTGAGAGATTTAGTAAGAAGAGGGGTGAGTTAGAATGAAGAAATGGCTCTCTATTTATAGGCAAATTTCTCCTCTATTCCACGGATCCCACGGATCCCTCCCACTTGGGATCCGTCTAGTGTAATCCTAGGGATCCATTGGACGCTCCTCTTTGCCCATGGGTTTTTTGGTTATGGGTCATGGGTTATGGGTTGGTCCATGGTTTTTCTTTAGATTCAATGTATCTAAGTATACATTGTATCTAGCCAACCTGGGTATGGGTTATGATCCATGGGTTATGGTTTTTACCCATCCTAATAAACTATTACAACAAATGCTTAATTACTACATTTTTGTATTTAAATTGCTATATGTAAATGCTTTACAAAAATAACATGTATCGTTATAATTATATTTAAGATAACATTATATTTGTTATCAACAAAACACAAAGAGATCGCAAAATATTGATAAACATTTTTACGGTTTATATGTATTAACAGCAAGCATTTCTCCAATGGTCTCTCCAAAGGTCTCATCATCACAGCAAGCTGGTCCATCCAAAGAATCAATCATATCAGAGGTATTAAAACTATATGATGATGTTGATCTGCAAAAGATACATGATAAAGTGCAATCACAGGAAACTTGCGACTAAGATATTGCTAATATGGGTAATAATAATATTGTCCCATATGATCAATATGTGATCCAAAGTGAGAATGTGATTGAACCAAGTGATATATCTTCTGCAGTCAATGATGACTACGTTTTTGATGAATACACTGCATGTGCCCCTGATGATTCTGTCATTTCTGAACTGAATGCCTATAAAGAACAAGTTGCTATTTATGAACAGTGTGCTAAGTTTGAGCTAACTACCCGTGAGCAGGAAATGGATGACCAAATGCGTACAATTATTAGAAAAAGTAATTTTAGAGAAGAAGTGTTAAAACAAGAGTTAAATTCCTTACAAGAAAAGCTTTCTAAAACTGTTATGCAAAAACAAGAGCTTCAAGATAATGTTAAAGTGCTGAAACAAGAATTCAGTGCTAAGGAATCAAAACTTTTGAATGATTTTTCTAATCTAAAAACTTTGAAAAACAAGCTCATTGTAACACGATCAGAAAATTGAAAGCCCAAATTTCACAATTAAAGGGTGAAAAGAACAATGTGACTGGCTCCCAAATGCCTCCTCCTTTAGATTCTCAGTAATCTCAGACTTTTCATCTTCAAAACTTGGTTAATGTTTTACAAAAGGAAAACGATGGTTTCCTTGAAGAAAATGAAAAAGTTGAATGACACTTTAAAGAGTTATATGACTCAATTAAAGTCACCCGTGACAAGAACAACGAAAAAATAACGTCTTTACAAAAAGAAGTTGAGAATCTGAGGAGACAGAAAAAAGGGAAACTACCACTTGTCTTTAATGAGAATGTTGCATCAAGGTCATCCTCAGACTGCAAATATACTGTAACTGTTAAATACATTCCTCCTCATCTTAGGAATAATGAACTTGTGTTTCATAACTATTTTGCTTACCTTAGGTGCGAAAGGTAAAGCTGTGATGCCTTGTTCTATGCCTAGTGCCAAGCATACAAACCATTCTATGCCCACTATTACGAAAGTGAACTCTAATGTGCCTTCAAGTAGTTCAGATCCTTGCACGTCTAGTTCAGGAATGCAAAACGTAGATCAACCAACTAATGTTCCCATAATTCCTTCTACAGGAGTAATCAGTGACATAAAAGCAAGCGGGTCAAAGCCTCCAGGCAATACCAAGCAAGATAGGACCTCGCAAGCTAGGAATGTGCATTGGAAGAGAGTAGAAGATCACCCTAGGAATATTAAGTTTGAGTTGAATAAAACAAATCGTGTTGATTCTAGTATTATCTATAAGCGTATTATAATTAATTCGAATTCTGCTACTATCTACAAACCATGTAATGATGACGGCTTGTTTTCTGATACTAATCATGAATGTGGTGTGAATGATTTGTCTAATGCTGTCAAATGCCCAGTTAAAACTGTTAATGTTAAAAATCAAGCTAAGAAGGCTAGAAGGCAAAGGCGAAAGAAAGTTAGAAAACAGTGGAAACCCACCGGAAGGGAATTTAGTAATATAGGTTATCAATGGATACCTACTGGCCGTAAGATTAATGAGCTGTGCCCTAAATTTGCTAAGTCAATGCCCACTAGAAAATGGATGCCTACTGGTAGAACTATTCCCTTAAGAAGTGAACATATTTTGAATAGGTCAAATACGGACACTAGCACTGCATCTATTTCTGATGATTCCATTGTTTCTACTTCTGACGTGGGTGTTCCAATCACTGTTACTAACCAAATGGAACCCATTCTTGCATGGGGATCCCAATTATCCAGTTATCCATTCTTGTATGTGTTCAACTGCAGATCGTTCAAATCGTTCTGTGGTACCTGGACTCAAGCTGTTCCAAGCATATGACTGGAGACCGGTCACGGCTCATGAACTTTGTGAGTAAATTCATCGGGACTGTTAGATTCGGGAATGATCATTTCAGTGCAATTATGGGTTATGGAGACTATGTTGTAGGAGATAGTGTGATTTCCAGGGTGTATTATGTTGAAGGTCTTGGACATAATCTATTTTCTGTTGGACAATTTTGTGACTCTGACTTAGAAGTGGCCTTCAGAAAACATACTTGCTTTGTTAGAGAACTTGATGGTGTGGAACTTCTCAGAGGAACTCGTGGTTCAAACCTATATACCATCTCTATCGAAGACATGATGAAATCTTCACCCATCTGCCTGCTGTCAAAGGCTTCTAAAACTAAGTCATGGCTATGGCACCGTTGTCTCAATCACTTGAACTTTGGTACCATAAACAATCTTTCCAGAAAGGACTTAGTAAGAGGACTACCTAGACTTAAGTATGAAAAGGATCATCTTTGTTCAGCATGTCAATTGGGAAAAAGCACGAAATATGCCCACAAACCAAAACCCACAAACTTTATAATGGAAGTTCTTCATACCCTTCATATGGATATGTGCGGACCAATGAGAGTGCAAACGATAAATGGGAAGAAATACATTCTAGTAGTTGTTGATGACTACTCTCGATTTACTTGGGTAAAGTTTTTGAGGACAAAGGATGAAACTCCAGATGTCATCATCAAACTCATCAAACAGCTTCAGGTTCGACTCAACAATACTATTAGAATTGTTCGAACAGACAATGGCACATAGTTTGTCAACAAAGACTTAATTTAGTTTTATAAAAGTGTTGGAATTAGTCATCAAAGAAGTGTTCCACGAACTCCTTAACAGAACGGTGTAGTTGAAAGACGAAATCAAACTCTTGTGGAAGCCGCAAGAACAATGCTAATTTATTCAAAGGTTCCAATGTTTCTATGGGCTGAAGCCATTGCCACTGCTTGCTACACCCAAAATCCTTCCCTTATTCACACCTCTCATGGAAAAACTCCATATGAACTTGTCCATAAATGAAAACCTGATCTATCCTACCTTCGTGTGTTTGGTGCTTTATGTTACCCAACTAATGACGGTCAAGATTTAGGTAAACTAAAAGCTAAAGCGGACATTGGAGTATTTGTAGGATATGCACCAAACAGAAAAGGCTACCGAATCTACAACAAGAGAACCCGAAATATCATGGAAACAATTCACGTTACGTTCGATGAGCTGACCGGTCAAATAGCTCCAGGACAATCTAGTTCTGGACCCGCATTTCAACCTTCATCAAGTAGTCCTATCAGTTCTACCCTTGTTTCTAATCCCTCACCAGCAACTCCTTATGTACCTCCTTCAAAAGATGATTTGAAGAAATTATTTGATCCAATGTTTGATGAACACTATGAGCCAAGTGCTAATGATATGTGATGAGTGTGTAAATACTCATCATTTTTAGTCAAATCTGAACTGCAAAACGTCTAAAAATGCTCAGAAATGCATCAAAACACTGAAAATATTCCAAAATTTCATTTTATATGTTTCAGATGCAAAATGTTTAAAATCAGATGAAAAATGAGCAAAGTTTGCATAATTGGCAGTTTCAGTCCCCCAAGTTTCTAAAATTGTCAAAAATAGTCCCTGAGTCAAAATTTCAAAAGAAAAGTCACCAAAGGTCCTTTTAAAATCAAAAGTTGTCAAAATTAGTCCTTTGGTGAAAAATATCAAAAGTTTTAAGAAATTACAAAATTGGTCCTTCAAGTTTCAAAATTGGCAGAAATGGCCCTTGGAATTTTGAAATTGGCAAGTTTGGTCCTTGTACTTTTTGAGATTGTCACTTTTAGTCCCTTGGATCAACTTTGATGAAATGGCAGCAATGGCCCTTTGAATTTCGTAATGTACAACATTAGTCCTTGTCATTTATTAAGCCTAAATCCCTTTTTGGACTTGTCAATAACCACTTGGACCCTGCCATTAACCTTTGGACCCTTCACACTTTTTGACCCCCCTTGCAATATTAACCCTCTGGTCAAATAAGTCAAACAGACAAACCCCCTACGCGCCTTTTCTGCTTTCTTCAACATCTAGCCTGTAACACCATGCCCCCAGCTCATACTTTTTCCACCTTTTCTCCTCCATGTCCCCCCACCTCCACACAACATCCAAGATGCATTTATTGCTTATCCCTCCCCCTCACTCAACCTAAACTGCCATATATCCATTTCCCGCCAAAAATGACCAATGGCCAAGATGATCCTAAAGTCATCCAATGGCCTCAAAACCAAGTGGGATTTGCAGAGAGAGAGAGAAGAAGACATTTGGGTATAAAAAGGAAGCAATGAGAAGCAAGTAAGAGAGTAGTTAGTTATTTTTATTTTCCTTAATGTCGTTTTTAAATTGAATGTTCTAGTTTTAGTTAAAATGATGTAATTTCAGTTTCCATGTATCCCATTTAAGTAAAAACTTTCAGTGTAACTTGTTTTGAATAAGCAATTCCAAGTCTGTTATAAGTTTCAAGTTTCCAGTTACTGTTGAATATCTCAGTTTCCAATTCTTATTCATAAGCACTTAGAAGCTTATTGTTAAACTCATATCAGCTTATTTAAGCTTCTCAAAGCTTTTTGTAAGCTTAAGCATCCATTTCAAGCAATTTTGGATCAAGGTCAACAAAAGTCAACTTGGGTGAAATTGGTTTGGTCTTAGAGTTTTGGGTGATGCAGGACTTAGATTTGGGTTAGAAATGGTTTAGTATAGTGGACTTTGGGTTTGGTTTCAGCCTGCAATAATTTGGACACATGTGAGTGAGTTTCTCAGTTTCAATTTTTAAGTCCATTTTGCATTTTATGCTTGTATGAATATCTGTGATCACCATTAGTCTAAGTTAGTATATTTAGTTGCATCTAAGATAGTTAAACTTAGTTTGATCCTTAATTCATGTTGGTTCAACAGTTTGTTCAGTTTTCTAGTTCATAGCAGTTAATATATGAGTGTTTGGATCAGTGCTTTAATGTGTGCTCTGGGCTTGTTCAGTGGGTAATGATTGTGGTGTTATGTTTGCTTAGTTCTGAATTACTCATGACTGTCTTACTTTTGTGCTTGTAACCACCAAAAGTCAAAAACATTCTCATTTGTCCTTAACAGGTTCACTGTTGGATTTTTGCAAAAACAAAATCTCATTTTGTGTTTAAATGTCATAGTTATAGCTTGATCTAGTCTTATTTCATCATAACAAACCATGATCAGTCCTTAAATCATGATCAAAACTCAAAATAGTCAACCTTTCAATTTTGTCAAAATAGTCAAATATGCAAAAGCCCTGTTTTGAGCCATCTGAGATTGATTTTTATTGTACTCATTTCTTGGTAAAATCAAGTGAATCCTTTGGCTTTTAAAACCTCTCTTGGTCTAGTTTATGGTTGTGATTTTTTCATAATTTTGCAAATTTTCTTTAAGCTCTTAATTAGCTTGTCAATGTGGTGCCAACTGCCCTGTGCAGGGCAGTAAGCCTGCACAGGGGATTTGCAGGTTTTGCAGACCTTGCAGCCTGCTCATAAGAGCTTCTCTAGGTTTGTCATTTGGTTTACTAGGTCTCAACCAGGTCTAGTTTAGATCCCAAGTTCTGGTTTTAGGTTTTAGCTTATTGGTTAGCTTATTCCTTAGCTCAAAGTAACCCCCCCTCTCAACTGTTTTAGCTCAAAAGCTCAAATATCAAATCTGAGCAATCTGCCAATACAGAGGGTTTAGCTTGTTGTTTCTCATTGCATTTTGGTTATTTTAGCTTATTGTAGCTTCATTATCAGTTTGGTGCTCTTTGGTAGCCATTTGCTTATTCTAATGCTTATTTCAACAAGCACTTGCACATCAGTTTCAATATCTTGCACACAACCCCATGTTTTTCCAATTTTCCTAGCTTCCTAATATTATTTTAGAGTTTTCCTGAAATTTTCATATTTTTCCAAGCTGGTTTGCTATTTTTCTGCATTTTATTTAGTTTTTAAGCATTTTTAATTAGCAATTAATACAAAAAATTAAGAAAAGGTTCGAAAAAATAATTTTTCATTTTTCCTAAGTTTAGATAAATATAAAAAGACAAAAAAATATTTTTCTAGATTTTTCTTAGTTAAATTTGTATTTTTAAATAATTTAAGTAGTTTTAAATAGTATTTAATTCATAGAAAATCCAAAAATAATCAAAAAATTACAAAAATAGTTTTGAAAATTCTCTTTTGATATTTTAGATTTTTCTAAGTCTTAATTTTATTTTTCTAGCTTTGTTTCACATTTTATTGTATTTTAGGTGATTATTAAATAGTTAAAAATAGTTTTTAATTAATAATAATTAATTAATTAGTTATAAAAATAATTTTCTTTTTCTAAATATTTTCTTTTATCATTAGTTTTGCAAAAATATCATTTTCATATTTTTAGGATTAGTACTGCCTTAGTTTCACATTTTCATTAGTACGTCACGTAGTTTTTAGATTAAGTTTTGTAAAAACATAAAAACAAAAACATCATTTTAAATATAGTGATAGCATTTATTTAATAGATTTTATCTTTTTAATTTCCTTTAATTTGCATTTAAGCCATTGTAATTTGTTGGCTTTCTCTGTAGTTATAATCTATTCAAACCCTTCTTTTCCATTCAAATTCCTCGATCACTAAACGTTTGATAATCCATTGCATAGCTCGCTGGGACATAACGACCCGGGGAAACACTATACTCCCCAGATCTTCATTGCATTCGTGCTTGAGCAGTTTTAAGCTGATTACGGTCTGCCATTCACAAGTGGCAGGCTTGAGTGATTTAGCTTGACTGTTTGGCACGCATCAATATGTCAATTTCATCAACAGTGGCTACTTCTATCCCTGTCAATGAAGTTAACCCTTCAGTCTCAATGTCATTAAGTCAAGAAGCACCTGCTGCTGATCACTCTGTCTCATCAACAAATCATCAATCATCGAGTGTACATCATGGAATTGTTTTTGGCACCCATGATGAAGTTAATCCCTTTGCTACTCCCGAAGATGCCCCCTTTGAAAACATATTTGCTCCTGAATCTTCATCAGAACCATCTTCATCAGGAGATATCGACTCTGCTACTTCAGTTCCTCAACAACAACCACATTAACACCTTAGAAAATGGACACATGATCATCCATTCGACAACATCATTGGAAACCTCTCTCGTCCAGTGTCCGCACGAAAACAACTTGGAACCGATGCCTTATGGTGCTTCTTCAACTCCGTACTCTCTAAGGTCGAACCAAAAGATGTTAAAACCGCCATGAATGAAGATAGCTGGTTCAATGCCATGCAAGAAGAAATTCATGAGTTTGATCGACTAGATGTGTGGGAATTAGTACCTGCTCCAGATTGTGCTATGATCATTGCTCTAAAGTGGATCTTCAAAGTAAAACTTGAGGAGCATGGTGATGTTTTAAAGAACAAGGCTCGATTGGTTGCAAAAGGATACCGTCAAGAGGAGGGTATTGACTTTGAAGATTCATTTGCTCCAGTTGCTCGTATCGAGGCAATCAGAATCTTCTTGGCTAATGCTACAAGTAAGAACATGGTAGTCTATCAGATGGATGTAAAGATAGATTTTCTTAACGGAGATCTTAAAGAAGTCGTATACGTCTGCCAACCTGAAGGCTTTGTGAATCCAGAGCATCCTACTCATGTCTATCGTTTGAAGAAGGCTCTTTATGGTTTGAACCAAGCTCCAAGGGCATGGTATGATACGCTATCAAAGTTTCTTCTATCTATTGGATTCAGCAAAGGAGCAGTTGATCCGACATTGTTCACAAGAAAGTCAGGCAAACATTTAATTCACGTTCAAATATATGTTGATGATATTATTTTTTCCTCAACTGACCCCAATGAATGTGACCGTTTTTCAAATGAAATGGGTTCCAAATTTCAAATGTCAATGATGGGACAAATGTTATTTTTCTTGGGATTACAAATTTCACAAGTCCCGGAGGCATTTTTATAAATCAATCTAAATATGCAAATGAGATTTTAAAGAAATTTGGATTTGATTCTTGTGACCCTGTTGACACTCCCATGATAGAGCGTACTAAACTGGATGAGGACCACTCAGGGATCATGGTAGACCAAACGAAATATCGTAGTATGATTGGATCCCTGATGTACCTCACAGCCAGTAGACCAGACATTCTGTTCGCTGTTTGCATGTGTGCTAGATATCAGGCTAAGCCTACCAAAAAGCACCTTGAAGCGGTTAAACGGGTCTTTCGGTATCTCCAAGGAGCCATCAATATGGGACTTTGGTACCCGAATGACACCGGTATGTCACTAACAGCCTATGCAGATGCTGATCATGCAGGATGTCAAGATACACGTCAAAGCACGTCTGGAGGTGCTCAGTTTTTGGGTGATAAGCTTGTGAGCTGGTCTTCAAAGAAACAAATGAGTACTTCTATTTCCTCTACAGAGGCTGAATACATAGCCATGTCATCTTGTTGTGCTCAAATCCTATGGATGAGATCCCAATTATCTGACTATGGCTTTGAATTCAACAAAATTCCTCTGTACTGTGATAATAAAAGTGCTATTGCTCTCTCATGCAACAATGTTCAACACTCAAGAGAAAAGCACATCGACATTCGACATCATTTCATCAGGGAGCAAGTAGAAAAGGGTGTGGTGGAACTCTATTTTGAAAGGACTGAATACCAATTAGCAGACATCTTCACCAAAGCTCTTCCTAGAGAACGTTTTGAGTTTATCCTCCCACGACTTGGTCTAAAAAGTCTTCAACCGAAAACACTCAAACGTCTTCAAGAGGAAGACGAGGAGTAAAGTTCTTTCTTCATCCATCTCTTGTAAATATTTATTCGAAAAGCAATATACAAAATTTCAAAATCTACAAAAAGCAAATAGAAAAATATAAAACTTTCAAAAAATCCATAAAAATTAGAAAATTTTGAAAAATCCCAAAAAATTTTGTTAGTTTGTCATGCTTAAAGTAGATGCTCCCCCTCAACATGTGTATGGAAAATTTGAAATCGTTTGTCACATGCGGGGAGGAAAACATGCTAAAAACTTATGAAACCATTTATCGAGTTATCAGTTTAAATCCAATTTAAATCACAAATTCTCCCCCGATCACAATTATCAAATCATTTGAGATTTGTGATCTCTGTAGATTTAAATTGATTTTGAAAGCTTTTAAGGAGAATTGTGACTTGATTATGAAAAACGTTTTAATTGATAAGGATTGGATTTTGAGACTTTAAACTCCATTGATTAAACATGCATGATTATCTTTTGAAAACATAATGATAACCAAGGTCTTGAACCAATTGTGTAAAATATTGAAAAAAAAAAAACATTTAGAGTAGACCTTGCTCATTTAAGTGCAAATTGTTTGAAAAGAACACTTTTTGATTTAATTGAAAAATCATTCTCCCCCTTAATCAATGACGAAAGTTGTTGATTGAAGGATTGAGATTTTGACACTTGATAAGTTCTTTTGATTTTCAAAAATAGAGTCCGAAGTGTTTTCAAAACAATTGAGTTTTTATAAGATTGCAAATATTTTTCAGAGGAATCTTTAGAAGGAAAAATATTTAAGATTAAACATTTGTCTTGTTAATGACAGACATTTGTTTTTAGAATCAGAGCATTAGGTTTAAATCATGAGATAAAGCATGGCTCTGTTCTTTCTTTGAAAACGAGTTACTGCCTGAAATGACAATAAGCCACCATATTTCTCCGCCTCATTTTTTTAAGCAAAAACTATGTGCATTCGAAGAACATCTAAAAACCCGTGACATTCTTTGAATGTCAACACAAAGTCCGTAGATGATATCGAATAAGGAAAAACATGAAAAAATAACAATATTTTTGGAATTTTTCAAGATTTTCTAATTTTTATGGATTTTGAGAATTTTATATTTTTATATTTTCTTTTTGAAGGTTTTTCAAGTTTTGTATTTTGCTTTTTGAATAAATATATACCAGAGATAGATGAGGGAAACCTTTTACTCATCTTCTTCCTCTTGAAGACGTTTGAGTGTTTCCGGTTGTAGACTCTTAAGACCAAGACGTGGAAGAATAAACTCAAAACGTTCTCTAGGAAGAGCTTTGGTGAAGATGTCTGCTAATTGGTATTCAGTCCTCACAAAATAGAGTTCCACCACACCTTTTTCCACTTGTTCCCTGACGAAATGATGTCGAATGTCGATATGCTTTGCTCTTGAGTGTTGAACGTTGTTGCATGAGAGAGCAATAGCACTTTTATTATCACAGTACAGAGGGATTTTGTTGAATTCAAAGCCATAGTCAGTTAATTGAGATCTCATCCAAAGGATTTGAGCACAACAGGATGACGTGGCTATGTATTCAGCCTCTATAGAGGATATAGAAGTACTCATTTGCTTCTTTGACGACCAGCTCACAAGCTTATCACCCAAAAACTGAGCACCTCCAGACGTACTTCGACGAGTATCTTGACACCCTGCATGATCTGCATCTGCATATGCTGTTAGTGACATACCGGTGTCCTTCGGGTACCAAAGTCCCATATTGATGGTTCCTTGGAGGTACCGAAAGACCTGTTTAACCGCTTCAAGGTGCTTTTTGGTAGGCTTAGCCTGGTATCTAGCACACATTCATACAGCGAACAAAATATTAGGTCTACTGGCTGTGAGGTACATCAGGGATCCGATCATGCTACGATATTTTGTTTGTTCTACCATGATCCCTGAGTGGTCCTCATCCAGTTTAGTACGCTCAATCATGGGAGTGTCAACAGGGTCACTATAATCAAATCCAAATTTCTTTAAAATCTCATTTGCATATTTAGACTGATTTATAAAAATGCCTTCGGGACTTTGTGAAATTTGTAATCCCAAGAAAAATGACATTTGTCCCAACATAGACATTTGAGCAAATGAGTACTTCTATATCCTCTATAGAGGCTGAATACATAGCCACGTCATCCTGTTGTGCTCAAATCCTTTGGATGAGATCTCAATTAACTGACTATGGCTTTGAATTCAACAAAATCCCTCTGTACTGTGATAATAAAAG
This sequence comes from Chrysanthemum seticuspe, assembly GCA_019973895.1. Classification (NCBI taxonomy): domain Eukaryota; kingdom Viridiplantae; phylum Streptophyta; class Magnoliopsida; order Asterales; family Asteraceae; genus Chrysanthemum; species Chrysanthemum seticuspe. The sequence goes on from BPTQ01000005.1 coordinate 243,322,153, forward strand.
TGCTATTGCTCTCTCATGCAACAACGTTCAACACTCAAGAGCAAAGCATATCGACATTCGACATCATTTCGTCAGAGAACAAGTGGAAAAAGGTGTGGTGGAACTCTATTTTGTGAGGACTGAATACCAATTAGCAGACATCTTCACCAAAGCTCTTCCTAGAGAACGTTTTGAGTTTATTCTTCCACGTCTTGGTCTTAAGAGTCTACAACCGGAAACACTCAAACGTCTTCAAGAGGAAGAAGAGGAGTAAAAGGTTTCCCTCATCTATCTCTGGTATATATTTATTCAAAAAGCAAAGTACAAAACTTGAAAAACCTTCAAAAAGAAAATATAAAAATATAAAATTCTCAAAATCCATAAAAATTAGAAAATCTTGAAAAATTCCAAAAATATTGTTATTTTTTCATGTTTTTCCTTATTCGATATCATCTACGGACTTTGTGTTGACATTCAAAGAATGTCACAGGTTTTTAGATGTTCTTCGAATGCACATAGGTTTTGCTTAAAAAAAATGAGGCGGAGAAATATGGTGGCTTATTGTCATTTCAGGCAGTAACCCGTTTTCAAAGAGTATCTTGACACCCTGCATGATCTGCATCTGCATATGCTGTTAGTGACATACCGGTGTCCTTTGGGTACCAAAGTCCCATATTGATGGTTCCTTGGAGGTACCGAAAGACCTGTTTAACCGCTTCAAGGTGCTTTTTGGTAGGCTTAGCCTGGTATCTAGCACACATTCATACAGCGAACAGAATATTAGGTCTACTGGCTGTGAGGTACATCAGGGATCCGATCATGCTACGATATTTTGTTTGGTCTACCATGATCCCTGAGTGGTCCTCATTCAGTTTAGTACGCTCAATCATGGGAGTGTCAACAGGGTCACTATAATCAAATCCAAATTTCTTTAAAATCTCATTTGCATATTTAGACTGATTTATAAAAATGCCTCCGGGACTTTGTGAAATTTGTAATCCCAAGAAAAATGACATTTGTCCCAACATAGACATTTGAAATTTGGAACCCATTTCATTGGAAAAACGATCACATTCATTGGGGTCAGTCGAGGCAAAGATGATATCATCAACATAAATTTGAACGTGAATTAAATGTTTGCCTGACTTCCTGGTGAACAACGTTGGATCAACTGCTCCTTTGCTGAATCCGGTAGATAGAAGAAACTTTGATAGCATATCATACCATGCCCTTGGAGCTTGCTTTAAACCGTAAAGAGCCTGATTCAAACGATAAACGTGAGTAGGATGATCTGGATTCACAAAGCCTTCAGGTTGGCTGACGTAGAAGACTTCTTTAAGATCTCCGTGAAGAAACGCCGTCTTTACATCCATCTGATAGACTACCATGTTCTTACTAGCAGCATTAGCCAAGAAGATTCTGATTGCCTCGATACGAGCAACAGGAGCAAATGATTCTTCAAAGTCAATACCTTCCTCCTAACGGTATCCTTTTGCAACCAATCTAGCCTTATTCTTTAATACATCGCCATGCTCATCAAGCTTCACTTTGTAGATCCACTTTAGAGCAATGATCATAGCACAATCTGGAGCAGGTACTAATTCCCATACATCAAGTCGATCAAACTCATAAATTTCTTCTTGCATGGCATTGAACCAGCTATCTTCATTCATGGCAGTTTTAACATCTTTTGGTTCGACCTTAGAGAGTACGGAGTTGAAGAAGCACCATAAGGCATCGGTTGCAAGTTGTTTCCGTGTTGATACTGGACGAGAGGGGTTTCCAATGATGTTGTCCAATGGATGATCATGAGTCCATTTCCTAAGGTGTTCATGTAGTTGTTGTTGAGGAACTGAAGTAGCTGAGTCGATTTCTCCTGATGAAGATGGTACTGATGATGATTCAGGAGCAAATATATTTTCAAACGGAGCATCTTAAGGAGTAGCAAAGGGATTAACTTCATCATTGATACCGGAAACAATTCCATGCTGTACATTCGAAGATTGATGATTTGTTGATGAGACAGAGTGATCAGCAGCAGGCGCTTCTTGACTTAGTGATATTGAGACTGAGGGGTTGACTTCATTTACAGGGATATGAGCAGCCTCTGTTGATGGATTTGACATTTCATCAGCATTTGGTTCATAGTGTTCATCGAAAATTGGATCAAACAATTTCTTTAAATCATCTTCTGATGAAGGTACATATGGAGTTGCTGGAGAGGAAATTGGTACAAGAGATGAGCCAATGGGACTGTTTTGAAGTGCGGGTCCAGAACTGGATTGTCCAGGAGCCATTTGACCGGTCAGCTCATCGAACGTGTAACCACCGGTAAATTTCACCTCGTATTAAACTAATATAATATTCTAACGAAAGAATACTTATCCATTTTCTACGTCCAAATTTTTTTTAAAAAACGATATCCACTTATTTGATCACAACAACTAGCCAATGTGATGAAACTCACATCTTTAATAAACATAAATATCTTTATTTGTTAAACTATAAAAGTTTTCAACTTTTATTTACTACTTAACGTTATTACGTTAACGTACAATTATTAAACTTTCAAGTTAAACGTTAACCATTTATTTGAGTTTACATGAAACCCTAATTTATTATAACTACGATTTTTCATAAATAGTAAAGTACAACAATTTATTCCTAGAGTACAAGTCATTAAAGCACGGAGCCTAGCTATACTTTAATTTCCGTTACAAGCCCTAATATACAACTCTATGATTTTATGTACATGATATATTTTCGAAATATTAATGTACAAGTCTTTCAAGCATATGTACAAGTCTTTAATGCATACAAGCTTAATACTTATATAAATTATATTATAAACCTCAATGTACCTATTTTTAAGCACAAGGTACAACCCTATAATACACAAGCCTTAAAAATATATTTTCTTTTTAGTAAGTACAACAAAACAATGCTAATGTACAAATAATGCACCAAACTTAAGCCTTTACTTTTATTTATTACATGTAAATTAACCTAAACTAGATTTTACCTAAAATAAAACTAAGTATTTACATTCCTACACAATAGGTACAACATAAAAAGCCCTAGGTACTACCCTTCAAGCCTAACGCCCCCCCCCCTTGTTATGATGGTTAAAAATGAACTAGATACTTACCCTTTAGTTACTTACACACTACTTGTAATTACCCTAACCACATGCATTTACTTGCATATTAGAGTAACACATCACCCTCCTCTTCTACCCTTGGTTAAAATTGGTGATACATGGTGTCTTTTGAACCACTTGAGCCAACAACATGGTGCATGGACATATTGAGAACACCATGCTCCATTTCCACTTGGACAAGTATCCCTTGTTGTAGCCATACATTGCATACAAACCCAAATTCCTTCTCCTATATAAGTCAATCACACTTTTCATTTTTTTTCTCTCATCACTAATCGAAACACACACTACACAAATATGTTGGTGTGTATTCGCCCAGAAGCAGGGTAAGATAATCAATTCAGCATAAACAAGCAACAGGTCAACAGAAACAAATACCACTAGGTGGTTACCGGATATCACTTGGAATTGTATGATCACTTTCCAAAGTAAACTATTCGACCCTAATGCCTGGGTTACACGAATATCTACTTGGGATAAGACCAAATGCAGTTATAGAATTAGGCACAATTCAATAACCCTTGTGCTTATAAGTGTTTATCATTTTCTGTGTGTGTTTCATGCATAATCAGATATCCTATTTATAGGACATTACTCTCAACAGTTCAAATGGAATTATGAGGATTAATCGGCCCATTAATCACCTCATAACTATCCCTATTATAGCCATTAGTGGTTACATGACCAATTAAACGTGGTCATTAAGCAGTTGTAACTGCCATTTAGCAGTACTTTAACACTAGCAGTACTTTCATACCTCTAGCAGTACTTTCATAGCACTTCAGTGGAAACACTGCTTCAGTGGAAACACTGCTTATCAGTGGAAACACTGCTTATCAGTGGAAACCACAAGCAGTACTTTCCACAAGCAGTACTTTCTACTAGCACTACCAATACAAACCACTATAAGAGTCAGGGTGTTCATAGACCTTATGGGTGTACACTCCGTACCTCCTAACCCATTACAAGGTGTGAACTGATCCCACAAGTGCACTAAATTTTCCAACAATCCTCCCCAAATTTAGTTCACTTCCTTTGCATGAAAAAATAAACATCAAGCAAAACATGTGCATAAACGAAAATGTCCTGAGGATTGAATTTCCATCTTAGTAAATTACACGTTCAAATATTCGAGAATCAGGGTGTTCTAAGAATTGAACCCTTCAACCCATTTGAATATCTGAAGATAAAATACACACAAGTTTTCAAACATTTAAAAGCTCCTGACACTATACAAGCCATGTGTCCATATCCAAATTCATAAATGTTGTAAAAGCTAAAAGTCCAAAGCTTCCTGAAGCGGCAAAACTTCAACATTTACATAGGTGGTTCCTCTTTATTCATGCTCCTGCCAATCACTTTTTCAAAGAAAATTAACCATTGAGAAGTAAAGACTTCATCCTCCTTTCAGCAGGTTCTGAGCACAACCTTGGGATGTACATAAAACATGTGCTCCAGTCCACTAAATGTTCAGCTTTCCACATTGAACTCAGCTCCTAAGTTTCCTCAGGAGGGAGTTGGGTGTCCTAGCATTCAGTGACTAAGTTGGACTTAAACCCATCCCTTTAGCAGACTTTATAACCAAGTCTCTAGCCAGTCCCTTCGTCAAGTGATCAGCTAAATTTTGTTGAGATCTAACAAACTCTATAGATAGCACCCCATTCATGATAAGCTCACGAATCATGCTATGCCTGACACCTAAGTGTCTAGACTTACCATTGTACATCTGGCTATAAGCCTTAGCCAATGTAGTTGCACTATCACACCGGATAGAAATAGGTGCTATAGGTTTAGGCCACAATGGAATCTCAAGAAGCAAGTTTTACAACCATTCAGCTTCTTTACCAGCAGCTGCTAAAGCCACAAATTCAGATTCCATTGTTGAACTGGTGATGCAAGTTTTCTTCTTGGATGCCCAAGAAATTGCACCTCCACCAAGTAGGAATACCCAGCCACTGGTAGACGAATTGTCTTCAGTGTTACTGATCCAACTTGCATCAGTGTAACCTTCCAATACTGAAGGATAACCAGTATATGAGAGACTATAATCCATAGTTCTCTTCAAATACTTCAGTACCCTGTGAACAGCTTGCCAGTGATGAGCACTAGGATTACTAGTATACATGTTCAATTTTCCTACTGCAAAACCAATATCAGGTCTTGTACAAGTCATGACATACATCAAGCAGCCAATTACCCTAGAATACTCAAGTTGAGATACAGCTTTGCCATTATTAGGCATCAGCTTCTCACAAGTATCCATAGGTGTACTCACAGGAGTACAATCAAAGTAATTGAATTTCCTCAACACCTTCTCAATATAATGAGACTGAGAAATAGAAATGCTATTACTTTCATGTTTAATCCTTATACCAAGGATAACATCAGCCTCCCCCATGTCCTTCATGGAGAACCTTGATGACAAAAATTCCTTTGTCAAGTCAACCTAATTTTGGTCAGTCCCAAAGATCAACATGTCATCAACATATAGACAAATGATGACTCCTTTACCAGATTCATCAAATTTGCTATATACACATTTGTCAGCTTGGTTAAGAACATAACCACTAGACAAAACCACTTAATCAAACTTTTGATGCCATTGCTTAGGTGCCTGCTTCAGTCCATAAAGAGACTTAATCAGTTTACACACCTTGTTTTCATTGCCAGGCATGATGAAGCCCTGAGGTTGGTTCATATAAACCTCCTCTTCCAATTCACCATTCAAGAAAGCTGTTTTCACATCCATCTGATGAATAACCAGATTGTGAATAGATGCCATAGCAATCAGCAGTCTTATGGTACTGATACGAGCCATAGGGGCATAAGTATTAAAATAGTCTATTCTTGACTTTTGTTTAAAGCCCTGAATGACTAGTCTAGCCTTGAACTTTTCAATAGTTCCATCTACCTTCATTTTCCTTTTGAAAATCCATTTGCAACCCAGAGGTTTGCAACCAGGAGGTAGATCAACCAACACCCGAGTGTTGTTGCCCATGATGGAATCCATCTCATCATTTATTGCTTCTTTCCAGAAAGCAATATCCTGGGACTTCATTGCTTCTTCAAATGTCTTGGGATCATCCTCAACAATGAAGCAATAGGAGTATTGGTCTGAAACCTCATCCCTTGTTCCTTCAACTAAGTATAGTTGAAACTCAGGTCCAAATGACTTTGGAGTCCTAACCCTTTTGCTCTTCCTGAGCACAGGTTCAGGTTGTTGTACCATAACCTCATCAGGGACCACTGATGGTTCATCATCAGGGACCTCTGATACACCAGTGTCATGAGTTCCATTAGGAATTCTCTGACTTGGTCTAGGGACTGATGAGAATCTATTCTCATCAAAGTAAGCATCCCTTGATTCAATTATTGAGTTAATTGAAATATATTCATTAGGTTCAATAACATAAAACCTAAAAGCCTTGGAATGCTCAGCATATCCAACAAAGATGCA
>BPTQ01000005.1:243366278-243431280 GCA_019973895.1 Chrysanthemum seticuspe
AACCAAAAGTCAGTAAAATAGTTGCTAAATTATAGTAGTACGCTTTGTTAAAAGTACAATGAGACTTTTTAGTAACTCGGTAATATAATGTTTTGTTTTGCAACTTATGGTAGATTTTGAAGCCTCCTTGTATTATAGTAAAATTGTTTTGGTTCGTAGTGTAGTAAACAGGAGCTAATATGTATCGGACTAGTGGATACATATTAAATCCTTCTTAATACAGTACTTTCTTTGTTTGTAGAAAAGTTTGAAGGATTTTGTTAGAAGTGAATTTTCGTTTCAAAACGTTAGTCTATTTAACAAGTATTTGTAAATAAAACAATTGTGAGATATCTAAGGATATAGTAAGTAGTGAGTGAGTTGGTTATTCAATCTTAAACTGCTCAATGGAAAAATCCTTTCCGAAAGATATGTTAGATACTCTAAGTTTGAAAAGATGTTTGTTTCTTTCATGACATAATTCTTCCTAAATTATACATAGGTGATCAGGCTATGTATAATCGAGGACAAATGATGTGATGCTTGGTTTTGTTAAAATGATATTATGTTCCTCCGAAGTTTTAGATGGTATTCAACGTTTTGTTTTGTAATATAATGGCTCAATGATTTTTCAGAGTAACATGAAAATTGTTTCGCATGATGATATTAAATCGTTGATAAAATGACTGAAAACCAATTGATAGGGTGGTAAAGAAACAACTTGTTTTAAAACTTTATGAAACAATGTTTCTAAGATAGTGTAGAATAGCTTGAAATAAAATTAAGTGAAATAATTTTATGAAGTAGTAGCAAAGTAACTTGAAATAAAATTTGAGGAATGGTTTGTAGGATACATGGGAGAACCTCATAGAGTGGTAATAGTCTTCTAATTGGTCAAGAATAAAGTTGGCCTAACCCCTAGTAAGATAGTGAGGTATCATCATGAAATGATTGAGAATTGGGCAATTGGAATAAGGAATGAAATAAACAAAGGTTGTGATTATCGTGGAGATAATAAATGATAAAGATTACACTAAATAGAAATGTACTTATTATCTGTTCCTGTTGATGGTCTAATCATGTCTCAAGTGTAGGAGCAGTAGGCTGTCTAATAACAACAGCTTTGAAACTCTGACAGTCCTTAAATCTATAAGATAGTGTAGTTTCTGTAGTCTTAGTGATAGATGGTAGTAGTGTGTCGAATCATGCACGCTTCCCTAGCGGCAAATCAAATGTATGACTAATAGGTCCACTAGGACTAAGCTTGTAAGTCCTACCAAATGGTATGATCTGTCTCAACAGAATGATAAAAATTGTCTTGATCCTATAGTGAATCAATGATGATCGTGATGGTGTAGGTGCAACTTCGTCCTCCTAAAAGGGTTCAGTCTCATCATCTGATGTTATCAGTGTTAAGTCAACTGATGTAAAAATTGTGATAGGGAATGACAGGACATTCTCCACGTTGGTGTCTGATGCGAGTATGATGGGATGGGTATTTGAAGGCATCTATATGACAATCGATTTGAAATGAAAGTAAATAACTTGCAAAATGTGCGTATGAAACCGCATGTATAGTGACTATGCACTTATGATGAAATGATGAGATGCTATGATGATGTAGTTATAGTCTAGGGTCAATGATGCAACCTGGTTCTCTATAACCGAAGCTCTGATGCCAATCTGTCACACCCCCAAATTACATGTTTTGCAGCGGAATGGAATTCCTGGGGATTGACTGTCATAGCATCACAATCACAGTTATATTGAACGACCTAAAGTGTCGTTTAAAAAGAACATCGTTTGATATATTTAAAACATTCAGAGTTACAAAAATAGGTCCCAAATGAAAGTTACGATGTGCGGAAAATAAGTTTGGTACAAGTCAAACGATATTTTTAAAGTGTATAAATCCCTTGTGAGACGCGTCGTCACCGCGACTCTATGATATGTCCACATGCATGCCATGAAGTGAATGTCTTAGTTACCTGAAAATACATTGCTAAAAGTGTCAACACAAAGGTTGAGTGAGTTCATAGAGTTTATGTAAATGTTAATACGACTACCACAAGTATAAATTATGTATGACAATGATGTCACAAAATGATACAATTGCTTAAGCACATGACACCGAAGCTCTGACTGATGTTCACCCCAACAGAGTGTTTTGCCAAACCACTCAAATAATGATTATGAAATGAAATGCATCCGTCCGGTTGGAATCCGCCAACCCGGATGGAGGTGTCACCCTCGATAGATCTATCCACTCACCCACGCTTCTATGAAATTAACGGTTCATGCTTATGAAATGGGGACATTTAACTGGCAATGAGGTAACTTAAGCAATGTAATGAATTTGATATACTTGGCATCGTAATAAAAATGATGTGGAATGTATTCTCCCCCGTAGGTTTGAAATAAGTAAAAACTTGAATAAATCGGGGCTATGAAAACTCACCTGTTGCAATGATAATGATGATGTAATGGCAATACTGAAATGAGGCGCAACCTCTGACTGTGACCTATTATGAATGATATGTTCTAATGTAAATCATGAAACAATGTCGTGCATGCAAATCCACATGTAATCTATACCACTTGTACGGTTTTGAAAATAGAATTTATCGTCGAAATATAAGTTTATGACATCTCGTCATGTTATAAAATACTTTACAAGTATTTACGTTGAAATGATATATTACGATAATCATTTAGTGATTTATTATGAAATTATAACTTTTCGTCGTAAAATAATATCGTTGAAAATTTCATGAAAGTGACTAAACGGTCTCGAAAAGCTAGTCGTAAAATGGTGCACGTCGAGCGTTAGGAAACGAACTCAACGGTTTTGGGAAGCTTGTATCATTATCTCAAAGTTTTAGCATTTAAGTTTTCATCCTAGAGGTCTCGATCTTAGAGAAAAATATAGGTAAAGTAGGGTACTTGTACCAAAATATTGTTTAAGGGTGGTTTTCGGCAAAGTTTGAGTGAACGTATTTTATTCGTTACAACTCCGCTAAACAAACGGTCGGACATTTTGGAAAATATGCTTGGCGAACTTACTTTTACTAGAAGACATCACTTTATAAAAAGTTTTACGTCAATGTTAAAAATAACCTTCAACATGGTCACTTGTTTACCGTAACACTTGTCTAATAGAAATATAATAGTTTTTCTTAAATAATAAAGCTACGGCAATTTGATGTAAACGTGTATAATTTAATCGTTACAAGTCCGTTTTCTACGTATTATATGTCCTTAGCTTCGTATCAAAGTATACTAATATATTTTTGATAAAACAACACAATTTATAACACTTAAGACTCATTTTTGTCTCGTATAAAATAGACGTAATATGCTGAAATTTTCAGGATTTAAATATTTCGTCGTCAAACTTGAAAAATTCATATCTTCTTCGTTATAGCTCCGTTTTAATCCGTTCAAGCGGCCACGTTTTCGTTTTAAAGTATACTTTCTAATTATCTAGGCCAAAAATTTTTATCTACTGTCGAGATTTCCAGATTTTCAAAATAAGATCAGACCCTTTTATAAACTTGTCGAAATGAGTTTTTCTCGCGCCAAACCTATTCTAACCAATTCAAAACAACTCCGAATCTATTCTAATCCTACCATACACCTTCTTAGGGTGTCATGGGTTCCTAGACATCACCAAAAGTGATATGTTTCAAGGAGTAATTATAGGATGATACTTATATATATAATTCTTAAAAACAATAAAAAGTGGTATAAACATCAATATGACTTGCATGTTTTTCTTAAATATGATGAAATGAACACAAAATAAATATAAAAGATGAACATGAATATGAGATGCTTACTTGAATGATTATGTATTTTTGAACAAAGTATGCTTAATAATCTTGAGGTTTTTATTTCAAAACCTTAACAAGATCACTAAATGAGTTTGATAAACACTTGATCATAAAAAAAAATGATGGTTTCCTCTTGGTGTCTTGTGATGGCCGGTTTTGGAGAGAAAAGAAAGAGAGAAGTGGTTGATCTTTTACTTGTGAAAATAATGAAGTGAATGTGTTTGTGATATTTTAGGTAGTATAATATGAATATAAATGTACTAGATGTAGATATTTGCAAGACAAGATCCTCAAATTTAGGGAAGTTGATGGGTGGGTTTGAGTTAGCTAGTTTATTTATTTATTTTATTTTTCTTTTATTAAATATGTAATGTAAATGTATATTTGTATAAGTATAAGTAATAACTTGTGTAAATATTTGAGCGTGTAAGGTAGCGTTAACTAAGAATAAATTTTAACGGATCAAAATAAAATATATTGATGTCAGAAAAATTATAAAAATACATTTCTTGCAAAATTTGAGTGAAATAATAATTGTCGTGTAGTATTTAAGAAAACCGTCGTAATCATTTAAATATAACAGTTTATATACAAAATAAATTTAAAACACTGGGTAAACTAGTAATATAATTTTTATAGTCTTAAAATGAGTATAAAAATATATTAAAATTATTTTTGGAAGTGTCGGATCAATGTTTCAAAATAATGTTTACGCGATAGCGTTTATTTAATAGGAAAATAAACGTTTAATGAAAAATGCAAAACCCATGCATGAATTAATATGATGATAACGATGCTAATGATATGTAGACTAAACCTAGTCTATATGAAATGTCCTTGATGAAATGTTCATGAATTCACAGCTAAACCATTAAAGTTACGCGAATTTGATACTCGTAAACGTAATTTACGATAAATGATGAAATAGTGAAACTTTTAAAGTTTGTAAAATGACCTGAAATTACGAGTTGTCACAAATGTTATCAGTTATTCCTTCCTTGGGTATTGATATACTTCGGATACTTGAGCTTCATACACGATCATCAGGGAAGAAAAATGTGAACATGGGGAGGTGTTTTCATTCCCCTCATGATGTGTATTCGGGAGATCTCTTGGGTATTGGTGTACTTCGGGTTCTTGAGCTTCATACATGATCATCCGGGAAGAAAAATGTGAACATGGGAAGGTGTTTTCATTCCCCTCATGATGTGTATTTGGGAGAGTTCTTGAGCATTATACAAAGAAACTGACTGCATCAATTCAACTACGTGGGGGAAGTGGTCTCTTGACACCTTTTGGAATGGATTGCTTCAGACTTCAGTGGTAATGAAATTTGAGAAGAAATTTAAAGAGTGGGATGAAACGTTGTTGTTCTTCTTCTTGATGATATAACCCCGAATGGAGATCCTCGATTATCGTTCTTAAATGGAGCAGCGGGATTTATGGTAATGGTGTGCTTTTCTGTGCACCTGGCTAAGGCAAGCTTGAAATAGAGCTTCGAATCTGCTCAGCTAAAGGATTTTCGGTTTGGGGGGAAGCTGCCAAAGTCTCACTTTCAGATGGTTCTATTTCTTTCAATTCAAGAGCCCTTGGAAGCTTTGGTGGTGGATGTTTAAGAGATGACGAATTCTATCTTCTACGACGTGCTGCTCGATATCCTTATCTCGGTACTCGTATCATCATCCTCTTTAACTATATCATCTATTCTATCTTTGTATATATTTATTAAAAAAACCATATACAAAAATATAAAACCAGCAAAACAAAATACAAAAATATAAAACCAACAAAAAGAAAATAGAAAAATATAAAATCTTCAAAAATCCATAAAAAATCAGAAAATTTGAAAAAGACCAAAAATATGTTTTCTCAAGACATGTCTTCTGGTATCGATAACATCTACGGTCTTAGAAATGTCATTCAATAATGGCACGGGACTTTAGATGAAGTTCGAGCAGGAGGTGTAAATATTTCTTTTTAAACATGTCTCAAAAATATGGCTTACAGTTATTTCAGACTGTAACCCGAGCTTCAAATAATGGCTTGCAGTTACTTCAGACTGTGACCCGTGCTTAAACTATGGTTTGCTATTATTTCTGATAGCAACCCGCTCTTCAAGGAAGGAAAGTGCTGCACTAAAACCAATTTTCAAATATTTCACGCACTTATCCTAAAAACAATATGAGGAAAGTATGTCGAAGGACTGCTGTTCCTACACAAATGTTTTTCCGTCTAAAATTCTTCAGGAAAATATTTGGTGTTTTCAAATATGGTGGAAAATGAGTTGCTTGAAAAATCAATCGGAATCAGAGTTTTTGTATTAATTTGCAAAAACTCAGTCGATGACTTCAGCACTTTTAAAACTTTTCAAGAAAAAGAGTCATTGATTGAGGGGAAGAATATTTTTCAAATTTATATCATCTAACGGTCTTTCTTAATTATCCTACGTGTTTATCTGAAAAAATATAATTGCCTATGTTGAAGGACTATATTTCTAGGATATGATTGTTAGGTTTAGATGATTAAAGTTTGATGAACACATAATTCCCATGCTTTATATGATCTGATTGACATGTTGAATTGACTCTTATTAGTCGATTGTTGTTTGGGTGATGTCGACCACCATATATTTGTATGTGTGTTCACTAACGTATGCAGGTATATTGGTATATAAGAATGTTCCCGATCCGGATCCCACTATTGATGATGATTGGATGCCGAAAGGAAAGGGTAACTATATCTTGGGTTGACAAATGAAGAAACGAAGCTTAATTTGACTTCTATGGAGAGTTGGCATGATGCTACGTAAGAGGTCTCACTGCATCAGCTGATGGTTTTCTTCATCAGCAAATGAAGAAACGGAGCTTAATTTGACCTCAGTTGGCATTAAAATGAAACGTAAGAAGAAGTCTCACTGCATCTGCAGACGGTTTTTCTTCCAAGCCCTACATCAACAACAGAAGCAACTTCCATACCACCTAACGTATCTTTGTGCAGGACACCATTTTCTAAAAACTTTGATTAAAATTGTTTTAAAAATGGAAAATATTTGTTTTGAAAATAAATTGGACTTAATTTTGAAAATAACTGGACTTTATTTTATCAAAACTTAAGTCACTCAATCAACGACGTCGGTTATCGATTGAGGGGGAGAGTGATTTTATTTAAAGTATTTTCAAACAATATATCTTCAAAAGAGTCCGGTTTGTACGTTAAAATGTGGTGATCTAAAGATTTAATGTTATGTCATGGTATGATTTTTTCTTTAGAATCAAGGTCTTTCAAAATGAAATTTTTTCTGTTCTTGTTTGATTGTGAAATTGTTTTGTTTTACTTAAAAGATCTCTTAAAAACTATCATACCTGACACTAACAATCTTTAATGTCTTATAATGGTCCTTATCTGTCATCTTTCAAAATTGAATCTTGCCACGTCTTTCCCCAAATTTTTCTAAATGATTTAAATCAGTTGGGATCACAAATCTCAAATGGTTTGATATTTCTGATTGGGGTAGAGCTCGTGATTTAAATCTCAAATCTGTTTTAAATGGAATTGGTTTTTAGTTCTTTAAAGGAACTCCTGCCTCCATGTGCCAAACAATTTCAATATACATAATGCACATGTTGAGGAGGAGGATTTATCCAAAAACCAGATGAGTATTTAAACAAGGCCACATTTTCTCCCATGTTTTCAAAACCTAATTAAATCACTTGGGATCCAAAATCTCAAAGGGTTTGATATTTTTGATCGGGGGAGAATTTGTGATTTAATAATGAAATTTGATAAAAGGTGATCGTTTTGATTTAACTGTGCACGCTGCTCTCTCATATGTGCTAAACGCTTTCGAATCTTGAAGCACATATTGAGGGGGAGCATAACTATCGAGGTACAAAAGTTTTTTTAAAAAAAATTATTAATAAAGTACCTTGATTGAGTTTTAAATGGTTTCTTAATCGCTTGTGTGATCGTGGATGTGCTTCAAAAGAACTCTTTCCTCTATGTGATAAAATGATTTCAAATATCCTATGCACATATTGAGGGGGAGAATTTACCAAAGAAATTCAAATGGCTTTTTCTAAGGAAATTGTGATCAAGAAATTATTTCAAAGAAATTATTTCAAAGAACTCTTGCCTCCATGTGCCAAACAATTTCAATATCATACGCACATGTTGAGGGGGAGGTTTTCTAAATGATCAAAACTATTAAGGTACAAAATGCTTTGATCTCGTATCACAAGTACCTTGATTGGTTTTCCAAATGATTTTTCAATTGGTTTCGAGAAGGAATGAACAATACCAAAAGACCGACCAAATTTACTTTATGCATGGTGTTATAAGGATGGTTAGGTTAGGTATTTGTTCCCACGATCCGCCAGAACCGGAGGGATCTACCCAGGGACAATCCACTAGATAGTGTAAAGTCCTTAGGTATATTGAAAAAAGGAGAAAAATGAGAATATGAGAAGAGTGTGGACTGAGACAGAGCTAGTACTGGAATAAACCCAACAAGGTTCTAGTAATGAAGTCTCGGTAAGCACTGAAGGGGTTGAAGAATGAAAAAGAAATGAATATGAAAAAGGGTGAAAAGAAATAGCCCTCCAATAATTCAACCTTAGGGCAGTAACCGGGTTCAAGTTCATATGCTACTGGTGTTTACTAAGGTAACATCGGTATTGAAGACAAGACGTCATGGACCCAGTGACGCACTGTACTTCAACTTTCCAAACCACTCAAGTTCCTCTTAAAAGGACTTGTTTCATTCTCACGGGGAACCGACATTATCTATCGACTCTCTCTTAGAGATTGTTGATATTGAAGAAGGAGACCCTCTCCCTAGTCTCCGACACAGGAACCAAATGTGCACTATTGAGTCTAGAGCCAAGAGATCATCCACAATATCTCATTAGGACACAAAATCAATGAAAACTTGCTGTTTCACACAATGTGGAAAGTAAGAATATATTGAGAGTCCTACGCATTATCCTTGTGGTTTTGCCAGAACATCTGAGTGGTATGTAAAAGTATTCACGATGAAGATGGAAATCCTTCTAGAGCCAACATCAAACAAGCTCTTGGTGGGTGACATGTGAAATCTTGCAAAAGATCAAGCTTGTGACAACTGGATAGAAACGATGGGGAGATTCTTTCTTGAATCAACCTTGGTCAAGGAATGGAATTGACGAATGCTTTTGGAAAAACCGTTCGATGTGCAAACCTTCTTTTCTCTAGCACGTCGAATGTGTATTCATTTTGAAACTCAAAAAGTATATCTGATTGAAAAAATACTTTTAGAAAAACCGTTTGATGTGCGAATCTCTTCTTTTCGCTAGCACGTCGAATGTGTACTCATTCTCTAATACAAAAAGTATTTTGATTGAAAATTGATTTTTCTCATAAAACCTTCGTTGTATTGCAAAACCCTTTCTTCAAGCAATACGCGATTGTTTTCAAATCATTTTTCATCAATCAGTGAATCTCAATTCGCTGGTTCACTCACACCGTGTTGTCTTCTTTGAGACGTTCCGGTTTGAGAACAGCTAGAACAGCTGCGAAACCCTGTCAAGGAGATTCTTAGGAATCCTACCTGTTCACAGGCAGTACTTGTACTGATCAACGGGGAACCGTGGGCCGTGTACCTCAATTCAACGAAAGTGGTCAAAGACACTTTTGTGTGTTTTATTGCTAACTGTTGTTTGCAGGTACATTTGGACGGTTGCAGCTGATCAGAATTGAGGAGTCAATCCAAAGCCGCATGCTCACAGCATCCACACTTAATTGAAGAAATCATGACTTGTGCATATCTACAGAACCTAGCTCAAATATTTCTTATACTATGTTCCTGCTGTGCTGCTGCAAATATCTTGAACCAGTAAAAGCTTCCGCTACTCTGATGAAAAGATGTCATGATCCAGAAAGTGTGAGCATGTCCGTCCGAAAGTCACAACATCACATGATGGCAACACAATAAAGGGTGATCCAAAGATTTACTATGGCTGATG
Organism: Chrysanthemum seticuspe; assembly: GCA_019973895.1. NCBI lineage: Eukaryota > Viridiplantae > Streptophyta > Magnoliopsida > Asterales > Asteraceae > Chrysanthemum > Chrysanthemum seticuspe. The sequence continues at coordinate 243,376,090 of BPTQ01000005.1, forward strand.
ATCTCAATGAAAGCTCGAATATCATCAAAGATGTGGATCAGTTAAAGACCTCCACTGAAAGTACAAAGCACTCGGACTTTGAAGTTGCACTACAAAAGCACAAAGATTGCGGAATTAAAGAATTGAAGTCTACGAGCTCAAGAACAAAGTCAAGAATAGAATGCTAGGATTTGAAATGTAAAACATGGGGTGACCTCCCTTAGGGGGAGATTGTTAGGAATTAGAAAATTCCATAGTAAAGAGTCGGTCACCCCAAATATTATCTAGCATAAGTTAGCTCGTAGACATATTGTTAGTTACGTTATTTACTGTTTTATTAGTTAGTTATTAGTCTAGTTTAGCATAGTGCAACACCGTGGAGGAAGGACGGGTCTTTACCCACTGTATGCTTGATCCACAGGCCGATAGGAGGTCGTGTATTGTGTAAGTATAAATACCCCTTCCATCCATGGAAGGGGTGGTGCTTCTCATTCAATCTAATATTCCCTTTGTGTAAACCTCTAGCAAGAACACCCTCTCTCTCTACTAACTCTCTAACTATGGCAAACATGTATTTTGATCATCCAAGACCACCTGAATCATCAACACAATAAAAATAACGATCCTACAAGGATTTAATGGATTCTCCTGGAGTAGATGTAAACTTCTCCCAAGCAGTTAGCAGCTTGTTCTCCGTATCTTGTTGACCAATTTTAGTTCCATGACAAAGCCGTCTAACACGTTCCCACATATCGAAAGCAGTTTCACAACTGTCTACAGCAGCAAAGATGTCTCTTGGTAAACCTAGTTGGACAATATGAATTGCCATGTCATCTGCTTCGACTTGTTTCTGATCCTCTTCAGAGTATTCCGATTCTTTTTGAAGACGAAAAAATGGTGGGACGGGAGGTGTTGCATCAGCATTTCTAGGGTCTTGGACTTGTCGAGGTATGAAGGGTCCATCCTGAATGGATTTGATCATCAATTTTCCATTAGGTTTTGTCTTGATGTAACGAAGCATTCGACTTGTCCATTGAAGATAACCACCTTTTTCCAATATAGGAGGATGGTTTTCGACACCGGCTGCATGAATGTCTTGTTGAGTTGCCATTGATGAAGGTATGATCTGATAAAGTTGATGTAGGATCGATTCAACGATAAAGGAGTTGTGGTTGATGAAGATTAAGCTCAGTTGAGGTGTTTCTGAAAGTCGTACTCGTAACCTTGGTTCTTAGGCGTAAAAAAATTTTCTCCCAAAATTTGAAATTCACTTTAAAAATCAATTCTAAGGTCGTATGAAAAATTTGAGTTATGACAATTTTGACGCCAAATTTGATCTAAAAAATTTGAATTTGGGTCCAAAAATTTGAATTTTTGACCAAAATTTTTCAAGTTATACCAAAATTTGAATCTCGCGTAAAAATTGAACGTTTAGTCTCCTCTAAAAATTAAATTTTACTCAAATTTTCCCGCCAAAATTTTCCAAGTTATACCAATTTAAAAAAAAAAAAAAAAAAAAAAAAAAAAAAAAAAAAAAAAAAAAAAAGCTTAGGCGTAGACCAAAGAAGTTACGAGTAGGATGGATTAGGCGTAGGATTCCTTAGGCGTAGGAAATGCTTATGCGTAAGTTTAAAGTTAGGCGTAGAAAAACTTATGCGTAAGATTTAGTTATGCGTAAGACAAGCTTAGGCGTAAGAAAATACTTAAGCGTAAAGTGTTCTACGCGTAAGTCTAAGCTTATGCGTAAGATTAGGGTTTTTCCCAAAAATCCTTTACACTATCACAGTGTAAAAGATATCCAAAAGTCGAAGTGTTCCACAAACTTATCCTAGTGAGGGAAGAACTGAGTAATCGTTGAAGCTCGAAGAATCTGCACCAAAAGCTTATGCGTAGAAACTTACGCGTAGTTTGACTTTCTTACGCGTAGAACTAGGGTTTTGACCTACGCGTAAAAAAATTTCAGTGATTCAAACAATTTCTCTTGCACAAACAGCCTTAGAAACACTCGAATAACACAAAAATGTTGACCTTTTTCACCCAAAGTGCTTGGATAGCTTACGAGTAGAAATGACCAATGAACCAAAAACGAGCTTAAAAATGAAGAAAAACACGTAAAGCTTCGAACTTTTTGCAAAAAACTGAACCTTTAGCACCAAATAAACCTTAAACCACAAGAATCTTGAATTTTTAAGTGCAAAAATTAAAGTTTTAAGCGTGACAAGATGACTAACGTGAGCAGTACGCGTAACCCTTCAAAACAAACACAAACACTCCTAAACCATTGTTAGGCGATTGATACCAATTGTAGGACCTTACTAATATCAACCTTATCACAAACCCAACACGTATATCACGTTAACACAAACACAAACTATGCGTGAAGATGAAAGAAATAAAGATGAGAAAGATGGTGACTTGATGTTTATTAAACTGTGTATGTGGAGAGAAAAATGAAAACAATAAGTTGTATATTCCAAAGAAAGAACACACACACACACACTTTCAAGCACACCCCTCAAATGAGACTTTGAGGGGTTTATATAGTCCAAGGGACTTGATGCCCTAAAAGGCTTTCCATGGGCTCGTTTGGGCTTGGGTTGGATTACATCATACATAAGGCTAGCTTAACTTAACTTATAACCAATTAGCTTAGCCCAAGTCCACGAGCCCGTTGACTATTCTATCACGATATCTAACACACGTTACAAAGTTCCTAATCGTGAATGACCATCACTTCTAATAAAAAAATTAAGGCTAACACTAATCCATGAGCAAACGGCTCTGGTAAAGATATCTCAAATCCGTTATATAGTTGACAACTTGCTAATAAGTTGTATGGTAATCAACTCACCATATCAGCAAATGTAAAGAGTTGGCTAGCCCACAAGAAAAATCTCTTGTGGTAAAGGCTGTGGAAAAACCATTTATATGGTAATTAGTTCACCATGGTTGCAAGAACTAACTAGTCCAAAAGGGTACGGCCTTTGGTAAAGACAAAACAAATCCGTTGATAGCTGATGATTTGCTAAAAATCATATGGTTATCAATGTACCATGGTCTTACACACCTAAACATTGGATACTCCAGAGTTAATGACTTTGGTAAAGAGACATCAAAAACCATTAAAATTTCAATGATTCACCTCTCACAGGAGTTTACACACCTGGAAGTGATGAGAATAGACTGAAACTTAATGAACTGATGTACCAATTGTCATATGTTGCTGAAAAGATGGACCTTGCTGATTGTTGTTGTAAAGGATTGCTGATAAAGACTACTTTGATGATGATAATACAAGCACAAGGACTACAAAGACAAACTTTGAAGAAAAAGACATAATCTTTCCTTGAAGATAAAGATGTTAAAGTTAAATATACAAAGGAACTTGAAATCAAGCAAGTAGAAATCAAGTTAGGGGAGGATTGTTGGGATACAGAAAGTCAAAGTGCTGAAGAGTCAAAGTACTGAAGAGTCAAAGTACTGCTTAATGAAGAAAGTCAAAGTACTACTCACTCATCAAAATACTGCAAGGATAAAGGACTGCTATGCAATACGTTAAGAATTATTTTGTAATTCTAGAATGTTCTCAATTTAGTTTAGTATTACTTGTCGTACAAGGAATAGAATTGTAAACCGACTAGGGTTATTCTTATGCCTATAAAAGGATCCCTAGATTGGCATTAGAGGTACGAATGCATACGTGCAATATTAGAGTTTACTAAGTTCGATATTAGAGTTGTTAGGGATTGTTAGTGAATCTGTGTATCAAGCAGGTTCAGAGTTTTAATATAATCGTTAAAGTTAAAGTTAATTCTTCTTAGCTTTATTAAAGTAAATTCCGCATACTTAATAGAGTTTATTCAGTGTTTCATTGTTAGTGACTTAGGATTTATCCGAGGTTGCTAAGCCCTTACAAGCTACATAAAGTTAGTTTGGTTAGAGTATATCGACCCAACAGTCTTGTTGAGCGATTTGTCTCTTGTGACTTAGTGCTTTTCTTCTTGATTACATTTTACGGTTTTCTCTTGATTTAGTAAAATCCCGTGAAAGAATCTATTTCCCGGTTTAATCCAAGAGTTTGAAAATCCCGTAGAATCAGTAATTATGTCTACCAATGTACCCACTATCGTCTCTTCTGTTGCTGAAGACGTTCAAGCTGCTGGATCCGATACTCGTCCACCTATGCTTGACAGAACTAATTATGACTCATGGGCTCAACGAATTAGGTTATACTGTTTGGGAAAGGAGAATGGGATTAACATTCTCAAATAAATTGATGAAGGACCTTATCAGATTGAAACTACCAGAGACACACTTGAAACTGCTGCGGATGGTACAGTGATCTTAGGTTTGGACAGACCAAAGACGTATGATGAGCTCAGTGATAAGGAGAAAAAGAGATACGATGCTGATATCAGGGCTTCAAACATTATACTTCAGGGTCTTGCAAAAGACATCTACAAGTTAATCAATCACAACACTGAAGCCAAGGCAGTTTGGGACAATGTTAAGATACTTCTCTCTGGTTCTGAATTAACTAAAGAAGACAGAGAATCTCAACTGTATGATGACTTTGATCACTTTAAGATGAAACCAGGAGAAAGTGTCACTGAATATTACGTGAGGTTCCACAAGCTTGTGAATGACATGGGGAATATCAAAATGACTATGCCAAATATTCAGCTAAATTAAAAGTTTGTGAACAACATGAATCCCGAATGGCACAAATTTGTCACTTCAGTCAAGTTAACAAAAGGTTTGAGGAACACTAACTATGAGCAGTTGTATGTATACTTGCTTCAGAATGAGAGATGCTTTGTTTGAACGAATGATCTTGGAAAAATTCAATTCAAATTCTGGTAATGCAAGTTCGTCAAATGATTCAACAGCATTCTACACTAATGTAGGAATTACCACCAAAGCTTCTCAAGTCATACCAATGGGTAACGGTAACCACAAACTCATTCCTGATCCAGGGTATCAACCCTCAGACAGATTCTTGGAACAAGTTGCTCATCAAGTGGCTCTAATGGTTAAACAAAACCTGAACTTTACCCCACCTTCCAACAATCAACTCAGAATAGCTTCTAATCTCCACAATCATGCTACCATAAGAGAAGGAAAGGTAGTGGTGCAAAATGTGCAAGGAAGAAAAAATGCGTACCTTCCACATAATGAGCAAGGGAATGTTGGAGCTGGACAAGGTAATGTTGGAGCTGAATATGGGAATGTGATAAGGTTTTAAAATGTACCTTTTTGAGGGGTCGTTTAAGCCCTAATTTGATAACTTTTGTATCCGTTATTACTTAATATCGTTCTTTTTCACTTTTTAGGTCTCTTGGAGGCAAAATGCTGGAATGACACTTATTCGGACAAAAAGGCGCGAATATACGAAGAAAATGACCAAAGTCAAGAATCGAGACACTCAGGCTGCTGGAACTGAAGGGGACAGCGTCAAGTTATACCTGTGACGCCGTAGGAAGATGTTTTGTGATGATACAGTAGCCAAATTGCTTATTTTCAAGTAACAGCATCAGGTTTTAAAAGAGTAAGGCGTCGCAGCTCAGACGACCTAGATTTGATCCAGACGGCGTCAGAGGCTCAAGGCGACGGCGTCATGGACATAAGGTGACGCCGTCACAATGATAACGTGGCCAAGACAAAACCCTAATAACGACGACCCGACGGCGTCACAAATTAAAGAGTGACGCCGTCGCATGTGTAATCTTATATATAGAATCCGAATTTTTTAGTTTTCAGTGTGTAGTTTTTTGGAGTAAAAACCTAAACCGAACCAAGGCTGTCTTGTACAGTATTTTAGGGTTCCATACCCTATCTTACATCAAGATAAGTATTTTACTTCATTAATTTAATTATGTCTTCCTTTGATTGTGTGTATGCTTGCATGTTCCCCATTTCCGGCTAATTTACTTGTGTTTTTGCTTAGGTAATATGAAACTTAGTTATTGAATATTTATTGGTTGTCTCTTATCTTAATTGTGATTGACCTAGTATTGCGATAGGTCATTCGTTGTGTTTTTAATGCTTGATTAATCTTTGATGAACCTTAGTTTATAATCGCCTAGAGTAATTGTAGATTAGTCATTCAAAGAATACCTTAGAGTTAAAGTTTATAAATCCTAGACATTTTGTAGTCATTAACCTTTGGTAGCTTCAAAGAGTTAGGGATAAACGCATACCCTACGACCTTAGAGACACAACGCAATTAAGAATAAGGACGTGACAATTCAACCACCAATAGGAGATAACTAGGGAGTAATAAAGCCTAAGCAAATACATTTTTATCTATCATACGAGCACACAACAATAGACATAGACTACATACACCTTAATTTAGATAATTAGAGAAGTAGAAGTAATCGGTAGAAATACCAACCCCCCAAATCCAAACCCCGAGATTCATACCTTTCCATTTCCTAAAAAACATAAAAAGATAAAAAATAATCTTCCTCAACCCCAACCTTAGCGTAATAACTTCTCACTAGCATTCCTATTCCCCTAGAGAACGATATCAATTCCCGTGGCTTACCCTAATACTATACTACAATGATTAGGTTCACTGCCTAGGGTGTTGAAAAACTTGCTCGACGAAAAGGAAGTTCCTTTGACTCCGAACGACGCGTGTAGCATTATCAAGTTTTTGGCACCGCTGCCGGGGAATAAAATAGCTAGTTAGGAGTCCACCTCGTTTAGGTTTCTTTGCTTGATTCCTATCAAGTAAAATTTTTTTTTCTCATTTTTAGCTTCCTCATAGTCTATCCCCCTTCTTCGTGACCTTTGTTAGTAATCCCATCACTTTTCATCATGGAAGGTGATAACCAACCACCACTCATCAACCCACCACCAAATGACTCGCCAAGAGGCCGTACTCTTGGTGAATACTCAAGACCAAGCTACCTAGGCTATAGGAACACCATTGAGCTTCCCGACCAAGCCCAAACTACGGCCCTGCGATCCGACACCATCTGGTTGGTGCAAAACGGATGTGCATTCCATGGACTTCGTTCCGAAGATCCTAATCAGCATCTTAAGGATTTCCTTAAAATTGTCGATTCATCGACCTCGATGCTACTACTACTCGGAAGACCACGTGCCTGCGTCTCTTCCAATTCTCTCTACGGGGACCAAGCTAGTAATTGGCTTGAGCGACTTTCCGCCGGCTCCATCTCAAGTTGGGATGATCTCACCTCTCGCTTCCTTGATAAATGTTTCCCACCAGGGAGAACCACTAAGCTTAGGAATGATATCTTGATGTTCCCACAACGTCAAGGTGAATCTCTCTACGAAGCATGTACTCGATTCAAGGACTTACTCCATAGAGTCCCTCATCACGGCATTGATCTTTGGCTTCAAGTCCAACTCTTCTATGATCATGTCAACTTCCCCACCAAGCGATCCATTGACCAAGCGGCCAGTGGAAAACTTAGTGATCTCACCTCGGAGGAATCATGGGGTATAATAGAGGACCTTGCTCTCTATTACAACGAAAGTTGGAATGACCCTCGTGAGTTGCCCAAAACCGTTAAGGCAATCTCCTTTCCTCCCATTGACTCACAATCTTCCGACCGTAGGATGCTCGAGCTTGAAGATCAAGTTAAATTCCTAATGAGCTCCTACGAAAATCCTAAGTCTTCACGCCAAGTGAACAAAGTTTCTTCCTCGTGTGAGCCGTGTAATGGCCCTCATAACACGCACACTTGCACAAGCTTCCGTTGACTACGCATCCTCGCGTACTAATGGAACGGGAGGAAGATTTCCTACCACACCCGGACCTAGGACTTTTAATGACGCCCGAGAAGCAAGGAAGGGCAAGCCCGACTTTTATTGGGGACAAACCAAGGAATTCACATCCAATGATTTCTCATGGCCCCCATCTCACGGCCCTAACCAACAAAACATTGAGGGGATGTTGCAACACCTAGTCGTATCCCAAGAAGCTCAAATATCTAAGCTCTCGGACTGTTTTAACCAACAACAAGCCGAGATGGATAGGAAGATAGATAACCTCTTGAAAGCCATGACCAATAGTGATAGGAATGTTAATGCTATCTCAACTCCCGAAACTTCCGGTGTAGAGATTAAGGACCCAAGTAAGCTAGCTAAGCACGTTCAATTCGTCAATACCATCACCTTAGCGAAACCTAATAGAACAAATGACGAAGCGAACCAGGAAACGATACTTGAGGTTAGTGAAACACCTAGGAATGAAACAACCAAGGAAGTAGATGAAGTAGACAATGGCTATTTCAATAAGTTTTCTACGGAAGAAGAACTATCTCGCCACCCTCACTTAGTGTGTGACCTCCGTCACATATACGTTAGGAGAAGCCCTAGGATCAAGTTTGGGAACCCTTGGAATCTTAACATACCATGTTGCATAGGACACCTTTTCGTGGCAAAGGCCTACATTGACCGCAAGTCTCCAATAAACATAATAAATAGCACCTACTATAATTGGGTAATGAAGAAGCCTATCCCAACTAGGCAAGATCCCGATAATCCTAGGGTTAGTTGCAATTTTCTTTGTAGAGTTAAGGGATTGCCGGTGTATGTAGGTAGTTTCACGTTTCCTACGCATTTCGTAATAGTGAATGATATTAGTACGACCATAGATCCTAGCTTGTCCCATGTTATTCTAGGAAAACCTTTCATAGAAAACACCGGGATGACTTATGATCCCTCATTAGGAATAGTGCGATTCAAAGATGAAACCGATGATGTAGCTTACCAAATGCCGTTTAAGATTGAGAAATTTTCATCACTCTCCAATGATGAAAAGGAACTTAAACTATCGATCTACTATAGGAATGAGGAGGATAAGGATAAAGGAGTGGATTATGTTATGGCCATGATTTTCGGTTTCTATAAGGATTGCTTGAACTTAGGACCGGAATATAGAACTGAGTGGGGAGAGGACGAACTCTTAGAAAGGTGCATCATAGGGCACTTCTATAACATGGAATCCCCCAATAGAGACCGTCATGAGAAAGAAGGTGACGGAAATGAAGTCACGTAGGGGCACGACTTCGAGTCTAGCTACAAGACTCATAAATAAAGAAAAAGCGCTTCGTGGGAGGCAACCCATGCTTAATTGTTTGCTTGTTTTTGTCGTATATCTTTTATTGATTGTTTATTCTCATGTTTAAATTTGTAAAAATGCTTTATTTTGTCTTTAACCTCGTCTTAATTACATATAAAGGTATTTTACATAAGGGATAAGTGTAGGGAGGATTACACATGTTTTCAAAAGAAACGTAAACATAAGAATTACAATTAATTAAAAGATATACATGTGTGTTTGTTCGAGTCAAATGCTTGTATTGAGTCATAATGGATGTTTTGCAGGAAATTTTTTCAGATTCTAAAGATGTAAATTGTAGGATCGATATATTTATTGTGTTGATGATTCGGGTGGTCTTGGATGATCAAAATACATGTTATCCATTAGAGAGAGAAAGTAGAGAGTTGGGTGTTTTCTTGCTAGAGACTTGGTATACAAAAGTATGGAATGTTAGATTGAAAAGCACCACCCCTTCCATGGATGGAAGGGGTATTTATAGTTACAAAATACACTACCTCCTATCGGCCTGTGGATCAGGCATACAGTGGGTAAAGACCCGTCCTTCCTCCACGGTGTTACACTAAACTATTCTACGCTACTAATTAACAAATAAACTACTAAGAAACGTAAATAATGACAAGTCTACGAGCTAACTTATGCTAGATAATATTTGGGATGACCGACTCTTCACTATGGAATTTTCTAATTCCTAACAATCTCCCCCTAAGGGAGGTCACCCCATGTTTTACATTTCGAATCCTAGCATTCTATTCTTGACTTTGTTCTTGAGCTCGTAGACTTCAATTCTTCAAATCCGCAATCTTTGTGCTTAAGCAGTGACTCTTCATAGTCCACATATTTTGTACTTTCAGTGGAGGTCTTTGAACTGATCCACATCTTTGATGATCTTCGAGCTTTCTTTGAGATCATCAGCCACAGTAATTCTCTGGATCACCCTTTATTGTGTTGCTATCATGTGAAGTTGTGACTTTTGGACCGACATGCTCACACTTTTGAATCATGACATCTTTCCATCAGAGTAGCGGAAGCCTTACTGGTTCATGATATTTGCAGCAGCGTAGCAGAAGCATAGTATAAAAATATCAGAGCCAGGTTATGTAGTTATGCACCAGTCATGATTTCTTCATTTAAGTGTGGATGCTGTGAGCATGCGGCTTTGGATTGACTCCTCAATTCTGATCAGCTGCAACCGTCCAAGTGTACCTGCAAACAACAGTTAGCAATAAAACACATGAAAGTGTCTTTGATCACTTTTGTTGAATTGAGGTTCACGGCCCACGGTTCCCCGTTGATCAGTACAAGTACCGCCTGTGATCAGGTAGGATTCCTAAGAATCTCCTTGACAGGGTTTCGCAGCTACTCTAGCCGTTCTCAAACCGGAACGTCTCAAAGAAGACAACACGGAGTGAATGAACCAGCGAATTGAGATTCACTGATTGATGAAAAATGATTTGAAAAACAATCGCGTATTGCTTGAAAGAAAGAGTTTTGCAATACGACAAAGGTTTTATGAGAAAGATCAATTTTCAATCATAAATACATTTTATATTTGAAAGAGTACACATTCGACGTGCTAGTGAGAAGAAGATTCGCACATCGAACGGTTTTTCCAAAAGTATTTTTTCAATTAGAGATACTTTTTGTGTTTGAAAACATAATTACACATTCGACGTGCTAGAGAAAAGAAGATTTGCACATCGAACGATTTTTCCAAAAGTATTCGTCAATTCCATTCCTGGACCAAGGTTGATTCAAGAGTGAATCGCCCCATCGTTTCTATCCAGTTGTCACAAGTTTGATCTTTTGGAAAGATCTCACGTGTCACCCACCAAGAGCTTGTTTGATGTTGGCTCTAGAAGGATTTCCATCTTCATCGTGAATACTTTTACATACCACTCAGATGTTCTGGCAATACCAATAGGAGATAACTAGGGAGTAATAAAGCCTAAGCAAATACATTTTTATCTATCATACGAGCACACAACAATAGACATAGACTACATACACCTTAGTTTAGATAATTAGAGAAGTAGAAGTAATCGGTAGAAATACCAACCCCCCAAATCCAAACCCCGAGATTCATACCTTTCCATTTCCTAAAAAACATAAAAAGATAAAAAATAATCTTCCTCAACCCCAACCTTAGCGTAATAACTTCTCACTAGCATTCCTATTCCCCTAGAGAACGATATCAATTCCCGTGGCTTACCCTAATACTATACTACAATGATTAGGTTCACTGCCTAGGGTGTTGAAAAACTTGCTCGACGAAAAGGAAGTTCCTTTGACTCCGAACGACGCGTGTAGCATTATCAAGTTTTTGGCACCGCTGCCGGGGAATAAAATAGCTAGTTAGGAGTCCACCTCGTTTAGGTTTCTTTGCTTGATTCCTATCAAGTAAAATTTTTTTTTCTCATTTTTAGCTTCCTCATAGTCTATCCCCCTTCTTCGTGACCTTTGTTAGTAATCCCATCACTTTTCATCATGGAAGGTGATAACCAACCACCACTCATCAACCCACCACCAAATGACTCGCCAAGAGGCCGTACTCTTGGTGAATACTCAAGACCAAGCTACCTAGGCTATAGGAACACCATTGAGCTTCCCGACCAAGCCCAAACTACGGCCCTGCGATCCGACAACATCTGGTTGGTGCAAAACGGATGTGCATTCCATGGACTTCGTTCCGAAGATCCTAATCAGCATCTTAAGGATTTCCTTAAAATTGTCGATTCATCGACCTCGATGCTACTACTCGGAAGACCACGTGCCTGCGTCTCTTCCAATTCTCTCTACGGGGACCAAGCTAGTAATTGGCTTGAGCGACTTTCCGCCGGCTCCATCTCAAGTTGGGATGATCTCACCTCTCGCTTCCTTGATAAATGTTTCCCACCAGGGAGAACCACTAAGCTTAGGAATGATATCTTGATGTTCCCACAACGTCAAGGTGAATCTCTCTACGAAGCATGTACTCGATTCAAGGACTTACTCCATAGAGTCCCTCATCACGGCATTGATCTTTGGCTTCAAGTCCAACTCTTCTATGATCATGTCAACTTCCCCACCAAGCGATCCATTGACCAAGCGGCCAGTGGAAAACTTAGTGATCTCACCTCGGAGGAATCATGGGGTATAATAGAGGACCTTGCTCTCTATTACAACGAAAGTTGGAATGACCCTCGTGAGTTGCCCAAAACCGTTAAGGCAATCTCCTTTCCTCCCATTGACTCACAATCTTCCGACCGTAGGATGCTCGAGCTTGAAGATCAAGTTAAATTCCTAATGAGCTCCTACGAAAATCCTAAGTCTTCACGCCAAGTGAACAAAGTTTCTTCCTCGTGTGAGCCGTGTAATGGCCCTCATAACACGCACACTTGCACAAGCTTCCGTTGACTACGCATCCTCGCGTACTAATGGAACGGGAGGAAGATTTCCTACCACACCCGGACCTAGGACTTTTAATGACGCCCGAGAAGCAAGGAAGGGCAAGCCCGACTTTTATTGGGGACAAACCAAGGAATTCACATCCAATGATTTCTCATGGCCCCCATCTCACGGCCCTAACCAACAAAACATTGAGGGGATGTTGCAACACCTAGTCGTATCCCAAGAAGCTCAAATATCTAAGCTCTCGGACTGTTTTAACCAACAACAAGCCGAGATGGATAGGAAGATAGATAACCTCTTGAAAGCCATGACCAATAGTGATAGGAATGTTAATGCTATCTCAACTCCCGAAACTTCCGGTGTAGAGATTAAGGACCCAAGTAAGCTAGCTAAGCACGTTCAATTCGTCAATACCATCACCTTAGCGAAACCTAATAGAACAAATGACGAAGCGAACCAGGAAACGATACTTGAGGTTAGTGAAACACCTAGGAATGAAACAACCAAGGAAGTAGATGAAGTAGACAATGGCTATTTCAATAAGTTTTCTACGGAAGAAGAACTATCTCGCCACCCTCACTTAGTGTGTGACCTCCGTCACATATACGTTAGGAGAAGCCCTAGGATCAAGTTTGGGAACCCTTGGAATCTTAACATACCATGTTGCATAGGACACCTTTTCGTGGCAAAGGCCTACATTGACCGCAAGTCTCCAATAAACATAATAAATAGCACCTACTATAATTGGGTAATGAAGAAGCCTATCCCAACTAGGCAAGATCCCGATAATCCTAGGGTTAGTTGCAATTTTCTTTGTAGAGTTAAGGGATTGCCCGTGTATGTAGGTAGTTTCACGTTTCCTACGCATTTCGTAATAGTGAATGATATTAGTACGACCATAGATCCTAGCTTGTCCCACGTTATTCTAGGAAAACCTTTCATAGAAAACACCGGGATGACTTATGATCCCTCATTAGGAATAGTGCGATTCAAAGATGAAACCGATGATGTAGCTTACCAAATGCCGTTTAAGATTGAGAAATTTTCATCACTCTCCAATGATGAAAAGGAACTTAAACTATCGATCTACTATAGGAATGAGGAGGATAAGGATAAAGGAGTGGATTATGTTATGGCCATGATTTTCGGTTTCTATAAGGATTGCTTGAACTTAGGACCGGAATATAGAACTGAGTGGGGAGAGGACGAACTCTTAGAAAGGTGCATCATAGGGCACTTCTATAACATGGAATCCCCCAATAGAGACCGTCATGAGAAAGAAGGTGACGGAAATGAAGTCACGTAGGGGCACGACTTCGAGTCTAGCTACAAGACTCATAAATAAAGAAAAAGCGCTTCGTGGGAGGCAACCCATGCTTAATTGTTTGCTTGTTTTTGTCGTATATCTTTTATTGATTGTTTATTCTCATGTTTAAATTTGTAAAAATGCTTTATTTTGTCTTTAACCTCGTCTTAATTACATATAAAGGTATTTTACATAAGGGATAAGTGTAGGGAGGATTACACATGTTTTCAAAAGAAACGTAAACATAAGAATTACAATTAATTAAAAGATATACATGTGTGTTTGTTCGAGTCAAATGCTTGTATTGAGTCATAATGGATGTTTTGCAGGAAATTTTTTCAGATTCTAAAGATGTAAATTGTAGGATCGATATATTTATTGTGTTGATGATTCGGGTGGTCTTGGATGATCAAAATACATGTTATCCATTAGAGAGAGAAAGTAGAGAGTTGGGTGTTTTCTTGCTAGAGACTTGGTATACAAAAGTATGGAATGTTAGATTGAAAAGCACCACCCCTTCCATGGATGGAAGGGGTATTTATAGTTACAAAATACACTACCTCCTATCGGCCTGTGGATCAGGCATACAGTGGGTAAAGACCCGTCCTTCCTCCACGGTGTTACACTAAACTATTCTACGCTACTAATTAACAAATAAACTACTAAGAAACGTAAATAATGACAAGTCTACGAGCTAACTTATGCTAGATAATATTTGGGATGACCGACTCTTCACTATGGAATTTTCTAATTCCTAACAATCTCCCCCTAAGGGAGGTCACCCCATGTTTTACATTTCGAATCCTAGCATTCTATTCTTGACTTTGTTCTTGAGCTCGTAGACTTCAATTCTTCAAATCCGCAATCTTTGTGCTTAAGCAGTGACTCTTCATAGTCCACATATTTTGTACTTTCAGTGGAGGTCTTTGAACTGATCCACATCTTTGATGATCTTCGAGCTTTCTTTGAGATCATCAGCCACAGTAATTCTCTGGATCACCCTTTATTGTGTTGCTATCATGTGAAGTTGTGACTTTTGGACCGACATGCTCACACTTTTGAATCATGACATCTTTCCATCAGAGTAGCGGAAGCCTTACTGGTTCATGATATTTGCAGCAGCGTAGCAGAAGCATAGTATAAAAATATCAGAGCCAGGTTATGTAGTTATGCACCAGTCATGATTTCTTCATTTAAGTGTGGATGCTGTGAGCATGCGGCTTTGGATTGACTCCTCAATTCTGATCAGCTGCAACCGTCCAAGTGTACCTGCAAACAACAGTTAGCAATAAAACACATGAAAGTGTCTTTGATCACTTTTGTTGAATTGAGGTTCACGGCCCACGGTTCCCCGTTGATCAGTACAAGTACCGCCTGTGATCAGGTAGGATTCCTAAGAATCTCCTTGACAGGGTTTCGCAGCTACTCTAGCCGTTCTCAAACCGGAACGTCTCAAAGAAGACAACACGGAGTGAATGAACCAGCGAATTGAGATTCACTGATTGATGAAAAATGATTTGAAAAACAATCGCGTATTGCTTGAAAGAAAGAGTTTTGCAATACGACGAAGGTTTTATGAGAAAGATCAATTTTCAATCATAAATACATTTTATATTTGAAAGAGTACACATTCGACGTGCTAGTGAGAAGAAGATTCGCACATCGAACGGTTTTTCCAAAAGTATTTTTTCAATTAGAGATACTTTTTGTGTTTGAAAACATAATTACACATTCGACGTGCTAGAGAAAAGAAGATTTGCACATCGAACGATTTTTCCAAAAGTATTCGTCAATTCCATTCCTGGACCAAGGTTGATTCAAGAGTGAATCGCCCCATCGTTTCTATCCAGTTGTCACAAGTTTGATCTTTTGGAAAGATCTCACGTGTCACCCACCAAGAGCTTGTTTGATGTTGGCTCTAGAAGGATTTCCATCTTCATCGTGAATACTTTTACATACCACTCAGATGTTCTGGCAATACCACAAGGATAATGCGTAGGACTCTTAATATAATCTTACTTTCCACATTGTGTGAAACAGCAAGTCTTCATTAATTTTGTGTCCTAATGAGATATTGTGGATGATCTCTTGGCTCTAGACTCAATAGTGCACATTTGGTTCCTATGCCGGAGACTAGGGAGAGGGTCTCCTTCTTCAATATCAACAATCTCTAAGAGAAAGTCGATAGATAATGTCGGTTCCCCGTGAGAATGAAACAAGCCCTTTTAAGAGGAACTTGAGTAGCTTGGGAAGTTTAGTGCAGTGCGTCACTGGGTCCATGACGTCTTGTCTTCAATACCAGTGTTACCTTAGTAAACACCAGTAGCATATGTATTGAACCCGGTTACTGCCCTAAGGTTGAATTATTGGAGGGCTATTTCTTTTCACCCTTTTCATATACATTTCTTTTTCATTCTTCAACCCCTTCAGTGCTTACCGAGACTTCATAACTAGAACCTTGTTGGGTTTATTCCAGTACTAGCTCTGTCTCAGTCTGCACTCTTCCCATATCTCACTTTTCTCCTTTTTTCATCATACCTAAGGACTCTACACTATCTAGTGGATTGTCCCTGGGTAGATCCCTCCGGCTCTGGCGGGATCGTGAGAACGAATGCCTAACCTAACCATCCTTATAACACCATGCATAAAATAAATTGATCGGTCTTTTGGTATTGTTCTTTCCTTCTTGAAACCAATTGAAAAATCATTTGGAAAAACAATCAAGGTACTTGTGATACGAGATCAAAACATTTTGTACCTTAATAGTTTTGATCATATAGAAAACCTCCCCCTCAACATGTGCATATGATTTGAAATTGTTTAGCACATGGAGGCAAGAGGACTTTGAGATATTTTATTTGATCACAGTTTTCATAGAAAAAGCCATTTGATTTTCTTTGGTAAATTCTCCCCCTCAATATGTGCATAGGATATTTGAAATCATTTTATCACATTGAGTCAAGAGTTCATTTGAAGCACATTTACGATCACATAAGCCATTAAGAAACCATTCGCTCCCCCTCAATATGTGCATCAATATATGAAAGAGTTTAGCACATATTAGAGAGAGCCAGCACATTGAATCAAATGATCACTTTTTATCAAATTTCATATTAAATCACAAATTCTCCCCCGATCAAAAATATCAAACCCTTTGAGATTTTGGATCCCAAGTGATTTAATAAGGTTTATAAAACATGGGAGAAAATGTGGCCAGGTTTAAATACTTATCTTGTTTTTGGATAAATCCTCCTCCTCAACATGTGCATTATGTATTAGAAATCGTTTGGCACGTGGAGGCATGAGTGCCTTTAAAGGACTAAACCCAATTCCATTAAAACAGACTTGAGATTTAAATCACGATCTCTCCCCCGATCAAAAATTTCAAACCAATTGAGATTTTGGATCCCGATTGATTTAAATCATTTAGAAAATTTTGGGGAAAGACGTGGCAACATTTAATTTTGAAAAATGACTGATAAGGATCAATTTAAGACATTAAATATTGTTAGTGTCAGGTATGATAGTTTTTAAGAGATCTTTAAGTAAAATAAAACAATTTCACAATCAAACAAGAACAGAAAAAATTTCATTTTGTAAGATCTTTGAGTTTTAAAGAAAAATCATACCATGACATAACATTAAATCTTTAGATCACCACATTTTAACGTACAAACGGACTTTTATGAAGAAATATTGTTTGAAAATAATTTATTTTAAATCACTCTCCCCCTCAATCGATGACCGTAGTCGATGATTGAGTGACTTAAGTTATGATAAAGTAAAGTCCGGTGATTTTCAAAATTTAGTCCAGTTTATTTTCAAAACAATTTTTTCCATTTTCAAAACAACATTTTCAAAATTGTTTTAAGAAAATGTTATCATCACAATTATCTTGCACAAAGATACGTTAGGTGGTTGAGCTGCTTCTGTTGATGTTGTTGCTGTAGGGTTTGGAAGAAAAACCGTCTGCAGATGCAGTGAGACTTCTTATGTTGCATTTTAATGCCAATTGAGGTCAAATTAAGCTCCGTTTCTTCACTTGCTGAAGAAACCCATCTACTGATGCAGTGAGACCTCTTACGTTGCATTACATGCCAACTCTCCATTGAAGTCAAATTAAGCTCCGTTTCTTCATTTGTCGACCCAAGATATAGTTACCCTTTCCTTTCGGCATCCAATCATCTTCATTTGTGGGATTCGGATCGGGACATTCTTATTTACCAATATACCTGCATACGTTAGTAGACACAAACAGATATATGGTGGTCGACATCACCCAAACAGCAATCGACTAATAAAAGTCAATCCAACATAACAATCAGTTCATATAAGGTATGGGATTTATGTGTTTATCAAACTCTAATCATCTAATCCTAACAATCATATCCTGGGCACCTAGTCCTTCAACATAGGTTAACATGATTTTTAATTAAGCATATAGGATAATTAAGAAAGTCCGTTAGATGATATTAATTTGAAAACATTCTCCCTCTCAATCAATGACTCAATTTTTGAAAAGTTTAAAAGCGCTGAAGTCATTGATTGAGTTTGCAAATTTTATGAAAACTCTGAAGCTGATAGTTTTTAAAGCAACTCATTTACCACCATTTTGTTAAAACACCAAATATTTTTCTGAAGAATTTTTAGACGGAAAAACATTTGTGTAGGAACAGCAGTCCTTCGACATACTTTCCTCAAATTGTTTCAGGATAAGTGCACGAAGTTTTTGAAAATTTGATTAGCGCAGCACTTTCCTTCCTTGAAGAACGGGTTGCTATCTGAAATAATAGCAAACCATAGTTAAGCACGGGTTACAGTCTGAAATAACTGCAAGCCATGGTTAAGCGCGGGTTACAGTCTGAAATAACTGTAAGCCATATTTTTAGACATGTTTTGGAAAAGAATATTTACACCTTCTGCTCGAACTTCATCTATGGTCCCGTGCCATTATTGAATGACATTTCTAAGACCGCATTGTTATCGATACCAGAAGACATGTCTTGAGAAAACATATTTTTGGTATTTTTCAAAATTTCTGATTTTTATGGGTTTTTGTAGATTTTATATTTTTCTATTTTGTTTTGCTGGTTTTATATTTTTGTATTTGGTTTCTAATAAGTATTTACAAAGATAGAATAGATGATATAGTTTAAGAAGATGATGATACGAGTACCGAGATAAAGATATCGAGCAGCCCCGTTGTAGAAGATAGAAGTCATCAACTCTTAAACATTCACCACCAAAGCTTCCAGGGCTCTTGAATCGAAGAAAGAAATTGAACCATCTGAAAGTGAGACTTTAGTAGCTTCCCCCCAAACCGAAAATCCTTTAGCTGAGCAGATTCGAAGCTCTATTTCAAGCTTGCCTTAGCTAGGTGCACCGAGAAGCACACCATTATCATAAATCCCGCTGCTCGTTTCAAGAATAATCACTGTGATTCTTCGTTCGAGGTTATATCATCAACAAGAACAACAACGTATCATCCCACACATAAATAACTCTTCTCAAATTTCATTACCACTGAAGTCTGACACAATCCATTCCAACAGGTGTCAAGAGACCACTTCCCTCGAGTAGTTGAATTGATGCAGTCAGTCTCTTAAACTAGAGCTCACGAACCCGAATACACATACCCAAAGACAAAGAAACTTATACCATCGAAGTAGCAGATTAAGTCCAATAGCCAAAGAATAACCCCGGTGTATACTTTTCTCTCCCCTGACGATAGTGTATGAAGCTCACGAACCCGAAGTACCCGAATGCCCAAAGAGAGAATAACCGATAACATTGAAGAAGCTGGCCGAATCACTGATTATCTCTGCGAAGGACTATCTCTGAGGATTTCAACTCCGGAATAAGTGATTATAGCTGAATCACTGATTAAGCCCACAAGTAAAATAGCTAAGCATCCCCAATGTACACAGTCTCTCTCCCCTGATGATTGCGATAACATCAAAATCATCACACACTTGTGTACCTCTTTCATCTTCAGAAACTAACTCTTCCATCTCTTCCCCCACATAGTTGGAATAAGAACACTAAACGCCTTGATGAGTAAAACCTGGAGTTTCTCTGCGGTCATGACATTTTTTTTCCCAGGATAACTTCAATCACTTAGAAGTATTAAGTCCATCAAGTTTACTCGCCACCTTGAGTTTCTCTGCAGTAATAACATTTGTCTTCCCGTGATATCTTCAATTACTTAGAAGTATTAAGTTCATCAAGTTTACTCGTGTTTTAGATACGTGTCTCCTTCCCCCTTGCTGGTTTTGACACTTCAGAATCAGCAACTCTTTGAAAGCCTAAATACTAGAGATCTTTTGAGAAGAACGCTTGAAGTCTTTGTGAGAATCAACATGCTGAATAATGCTTGAAGTCCAATTATCTTCAACAAATTTCAAGTATACTGGCTGTGTTTAGTGGTATGGATTAGGGTTTGACTGAGATTATTTTAGAGTGGTGAAGTATTGGTTGTCTGCACATAATTGTTGTGGGATTAGGTTAATGTGAGGAGAAGTGGTTGTGTTTTATACCCGCTTAATTAGGGAACTTCGTTTATGGGTTTTATTGGACCATACTGACTTTGTTTTGGACCAAGTGGATCCAATGTGACATGGGTGATAAGCAATATTTGTGATCCAATATGACAATAAACCATGATGTGAGCCTCTCGTGGTGATGATATTCGCTTATAATGAGACGTGGGATCTAAACATTAGACAAGTCAATCACATTTAAAATAAAATCACGTGAAATGGGATTGATTGTTATTTGTATTTTTATATGTTGTGAAGTGTTATCTGGGCCATGTGATTATGATCGGATGGTGTATTAGATTGGGTATTACTTGAGAATCTGCTCTTAAAAGTATCATTAAAAAGTTATACCAACGTCTCTAATTTGGTAGTTATGAGGTAATCATGTGTCATTTTATATGGATAATATTGGCCTTAAGTGAGGTTGTCTTATGGGTTGAATAATTACTTCGACCGGGCATGAAATTGAATGTGTAAAGCTTGAGTTTGGATTATCATGGTCTATGATGTGGATGATTGGATTAATTTTCATTGAATGGACCTCAATTACTACATGTAACCGAAGTTTGGATCATACAAATGATTGGGTCAGAAGGATTTTTCTCTAAAAATTGGATTTTATGAGACTTAGATTAAATGAGATTTGTTGAAGAAATTTGTGATACTGAGATTTGGTAGGAGATTTAATGATGAGAGTTATTGGGTACTTTGGTCTACTCATTTTCACAAAAGAACATTATGTCGCGGCTTGAAGTGCTTATTGGAAAATGTTAACTACGGGGTTGTTTGAGTTCGATATTTCTTAGTTGGATTTGAAGAGATGTTTTCTGGGCTCGTTTACTTATTTCATCTTCTTTCTTTCTACCCTTCCGCGAAGATGACTTGTTTGGGCGTTTATTGAGAGTGATAAAGACTTGGCTATTTAATTACGGTTGTGATTCTTTCTCGTTTAACCCACAACGTAACTATCACTTCGGTGTCTCACTCAATTGAGAATGTCAAGAGGTTTTGTACATTGAGTACACCATTTCTGTTTCACGAGGATTAGTACAAGTTTAAGTAACAAATCTGGGGGATTCTTCTTCATGATCAAGTTTGGTATATTGGATTTACTTCTCCATGTGGTCACTACAATTACCGACAAAATGTGTGAATGGTGTGTTTACCAAAGTGTTTATTGGATGGTTGATGATGTTGGATAATGAGCCGCTGATGAACCGCTGCATGTTCCCCTAAAACCGATATTCACCGAAACCAAAGTTGTCATTACACATTCAAGCTGACATTGTTTATGGTTTTGTCTTGATTTTGTAAAATCCCGCGAAAGAACCTATTTATCGGTTTAAATCATAGACTTGTAAAATCCCGTGACAATGGAAACATCCTGGTAATAGTAAAGTGCATTTCCGGATCTATCCTACGGTTTATTTTTGGTTTTGTAAAATCCCGTGAAAGAACCTATTTCTCGGTTTAAACCATAGATTTGTAAAATCCCGTAATGATGGAACCATCTTGGAGAAAGGAAAGTGTATTTCGAGATCTCTTTTGATGCTGGTGCTACGGTTTCTGTTTCAAAGAAGAGATAAAAGAGTGTACTTCATGAATTGGATGTGTGATTGGATATCGTCATGGCAGTTTGGTCATTACATGGTTTTACGAGGTTATGTGCTTTTTAACCATGGTCGGGATGAAACCATTATCAGAATTCACTTAATACGTCAAAGAAGGCTAGAGTTGAGTTTTAATCAGAAGATGTGACAACGGAGTTAATTCACTATTATTTATTTGAGGTTGAAGTTAATTATCACGGGCGAGTGTACTTAGTATCTGAAGGTATCGGGGATGGATGGATGAAGATACTTCAAGATCCTTGTTCAAGCTTATTATCAAAAACAAAGACTTGAAAATCTAGTTATTGTTGGGTGTCTTTTACTTTTTCTTTTACCACATGGGGGAATTGGGCTCTTACCACTACAAAATAACTATCACTTTAAGGAGTTACGTTATAGTGCTCAGTGTCACATTCAATTTTCGATTTTCAAGAGGTAATGTACGTCTTATACTTGATGGGTGGTTGGTTGAAGAGTATACAGTGCATAGAGAGTACTTAGAGATGCTAATGGAAATTGGCACCGCTCTTTGTTACATATGTGCAAGTTTAAGTCACGAGTTCGGGTTCGTTTACTTCAGGGTCAAATTCATCATATTGGGTTTTCTGCATCAGCTGTCACAACAAAGAGCCTACTGAATGATAATGGGTTGATTACATGTTTTTCCAAAAGATATGATGAAAAGAGAGAGATTATGACGTCTGTTCACATCAGTTCAGGCCTCGTACTTCATCATTATGACGTGTGAACACAACAGTTCATGCCTCGTACTCCAAAGAAAAGAAATGTGTATGCTTCATTGCGCATTATCTTCTGAAGAAGTGAAATCTTCTCACTAATGACCATTCTCATCAACATGCTTCATGCTTTTTCCATGCGCTTCAGTCATCAAGTGAACCGGGCTACCACTGATTGTTTTCTCATTCCACTTGCTCGATTATAATGAAGATAGCGACATCATGTGCTGATTTTGCGGGAGAGAAGTGTGAATAGAACATTCGGATGATTTTCACTTATTTAATCAAGAATGGCAACTCCGTATGCAATTCTTGAGGGGGAGAAGAAGTGTGAAATTACTGCATGGTTGATTGATTTCTGAGAATAAATGGTCAAACGGCTCCAAACTCATGTAAGAACCGATCTTCTTTTTATCGGGTCATTTTCACATGGAGTTTTCTTCTAAGAGCCGTTGGTTGACATCTTCTCACGGACTGATGAGTTTATCAACAAAGTGCTTCCGGTTAATGCTTCACGTATACATCAACATGATGATTCCGAACAATCTCTCTATTCTTGTATGATGTGATTGGTAGTTTGGTGTTACCATCTTGTGTGTTCGTTGCGGCCTGATTGTTGATTTCCTTGATGAACATCTTTCTGTTCTTGTTTGATTGGGAGGGATTTTAGTTAAGGGGATTTGCAAGATGTAAGTTAATTAGGATGCTTTTTGGTGTGATTTGAAGATGTTAACTATCTATTCCCCAACTGCACAATCTTGAAGAAGGTCGAGTCTACAGTCTGTTCTACATTTTCAGCTGCATGTTAGAAGACTAAAGACGAGTTGTATTTGATTATCCAAAGACTTCTTCATATTCCGGGCATTGTCAGTTTATGGGATAGCACTAATTGGGGGAGGGTGAAATGTCAGATTTAATCCCCAATTAGACTTGCTCACATTTTCTGGATCTATGATGTTAAATAATTCGAATCTCATGACTTTTGGTCTTGATAGAACATTTGTGTGCTGCGAGTAATTAAAGCTGAGATCCTTTGTCATTTTGCTTTCTTGTTCGAGTATTGATTGAGTGAAATAGATGATGGAGGATAGGTCTAGGATAGTATGAAGTTGGATGAATGGTAGTTGATATGTTGGTAATGGTTGTGGTTGTGTCATCAAACATCTTCATCCCTAACTTAACTGTTAAGTAGCTTTAGTCAAGATGGTATAAGATATTTGTTTTGTGGTCATGGTCAATCATTGGTCTTGTATTCTCATTCTTCATTTCTGTCCAAGTCGCTAGGTCTTATGGAATCAAGTCGCTAGGTGTAGTACTTTTTCAAAGCAAATCGCTAGCAGACTATAGTGTCAAGTCGCTAGCTATTATATGTCAATTCGCTACAGCATAAATTGTAGCAAGTCGCTAACAATTTATAATAGCAACTCGCTACTAGTTTGACTCAAAAGTCAAACCGCCACCAGATATTAGAACAAGTCGCTACACCTTGTAAATACAAGTCGCTAGGATTTATAAGTCACAAGTCGCTTACAAGAACATGGTAACTCGCTGGGATGAAAATAAACTTTTTCCGACAACTTTTCAGGCCAACTTCATATTTACACAGAAAAATTGCATAAAAGATGCACCATTTTGACCCATTATGACCATAAAAAATGACCAGATATTCATATTTTAGACAAAGCATACGTATACAGAACTTGGACAAATAAAACAGACTTGGACACATGTTAGAACCAGTTAAGACCATAGACCAAAAGAAGAATACCAAGACATGATAAACTGTTTACCCAAAGAACATATTCCGACCACAAAACGTATCAAAACCAGTTTCAAATAAGCAAATAAGTATCAAAACCACAAAAGCATCAAAACATGATGAAACCAGTTTTAAAACCACAAAAAAATACCAAGACACAACAACCTGGCTCTGAAACCATTTGTAGGATCGATATATTTATTGTGTTGATGGTTCGGGTGGTCTTGGATGATCAAATTACATGTTATCCATTAGAGAGAGAAAGTAGAGAGTTGGGTGTTTTCTTGCTAGAGACTTGGTATACAAAAGTATGGAATGTTAGATTGAAAAGCACCACCCCTTCCATGGATGGAAGGGGTATTTATAGTTACAAAATACACGACCTCCTATCGGCCTGTGGATCAGGCATACAATGGGTAAAGACTCGTCCTTCCTCCACGGTGTTACACTAAACTATTCTACGCTACTAATTAACAAATAAACTACTAAGAAACGTAAATAACGACAAGTCTACGAGCTAACTTATGCTAGATAATATTTGGGGTGACCGACTCTTCACTATGGAATTTTCTAATTCCTAACATAAATTTTTCAGAATTTTTTTCAGAAAATCGCAGACCAGTTTCTGTCAGGATAACCTGACGGCATCAGGATCGCAACCTGATGGCGTCAGGAAGGAGTAGAAACAATTGATTACTTTTTCTCGTTTTCTAAGCTACTTATAAATTTTTTGGAATTTTCCAGGTCTTAATTTTCCAGAAAATCTTTAAACATCCATTCCACAAGCATTATATCCTAGTTTAGTAGAGTCATATATATATATTATTATCGCCGATTTTACGCAAAGGTTTCGTTTGTTTTCTTCAAGTGTGCAGGTTTAATTTACCAAGAAGAAGATACATAAGATGAGAAGGAGCTTTTCACGCAAACATTCTTCTTGAAGAAAGATGTAACCACCACTTTACACAGATCCTACCAAGCTAATCAGGGGAGTATTAGTTTCTTTCGTCTTTTATTACCTTCTGTTATCATAACTTTGATACTTTCGGGGAACATTGGGGACAATGTTCAGTTTAAGTGTAGGGAGGGAAAATAAAACGGGAACTTTGAAACTATGCTTATCCTTGATTATTTGCTTTGTCTAATTGCATTTGTGTAATAAACCATGAGAAATATCGGTTAGGGTATTTTTGACACCAAATTTAAAAGTTTTCATGACATATAGGAGTAGGCCATTAGTCTTAATAAAGCGTCTCATGGATAGGAAGTTATATGACTAGCACAAAAAAAACCCTTTACCACTTAAATTCTACCCAAAATGTGAGGATCGCCCTTAGATTAGTAGGAATTAAAGCATTCATCTTTAATGCTTAGAGTGTGAACCGTTAGTATAATAGATTCAAGAACTTGTTTTGTGATGCATCCCGAGATCGCTAGTAAGACTACACTTGTGTAGTTATGAATAACTAAATGATAAGAGGCATTAGGATAACCCTTGTTTGATACCCGTAATATAATTACTTCTTCCACATCGGTTGAGTTATTCCCCCACACCTTTGCGTTGTACTCATTTTTAGTACACAATACCCCTAGTTAACCCCTTAGAGCCTATCCTTTTCGCGGTTCTCGTGATGTTTCGGTTTTCCAGAATATCAATGAAGAGCATTTGTTACAATCCACCCCCAAATGTACACCCAAATCGCCTTAGCCTACCTTGTATGCACTCACTTTTAATGCATTATTGTTATCATACTAAACCCTTAGTTCAATTATTTAGTTGCTTGCATAAGTTGCTAAGTCGAGTCATATCCTTTGTACACTGTTTTGGGACGATTGGGACTCATGGGAAAAGTTAAATTTTATGGAATGACGGGAAGGGAACGTTAAATTCAAATTCCCTTTATTTGCGTAATAATGTGCTCCAAGTGTTTTGATCTTTTCAATTCGGGTCAAATTAGTGTTAGAGTAATAAAAACTCAAGTGTAGGGATGTGCCTATAAATCCCTATCATTTTGATATTATCGTAGAGGATGGTAGAGTAAAAGTGTATGAAAAAAAATATAGAAAAAGAGAAAAAAAAATAGAGTGTTGAAAAAAAACGTACGGGCTACCATCCTACATCTATCTTTAAATTTATGTTTGTTTCTTTCAGTTATCTAGAGTTTAGAGTGTCGAGTCTTGGCTTAGCAACGCCATCCTTCGCATGCTTGTAACATAAAGATTTTTGACTTGCCACCACTAAATAGCCTATCCCACCAAACTCTTTGTTTCCCTACCGTAAGCCTATCATTACAACCCTTTAAAAGACCTCTTGGATAGTCTTTCCTAGGTGCTTATGCCAAAGCGATGGAGGTTTGATCTATTCTCAAGCCTATGGTAATCTATGTACTAGGACCGGTTAATGAGTGTTTATCTTCCATTTCCAACTTGTTATATTTCATATACACCCGAGAGATGTGAGTATCCAAACATCCCATGTGAGGTGCTAGTATGTAATTTATGTGCTTGTTATGACTTTTGCGGGGCTTATATGTGTTGTGGATCATTCTAAACTAATGCTTTATGACCTCTAACTTATAAATTGATTGGCTAAAAGCACATTTGCTTGAGGACAAGCAAATACCAAGTGTAGGGATATTTTATAAGGTTTTAAAATGTACCTTTTTGAGGGGTCGTTTAAGCCCTTATTTGATTTCTTTTGTATCCGTTATTACTTAATATCGTTCCTTTTAACTTTTTAGGTCTCTTGAAGGCAAAATGCTGGAATGACACTTATTCGGACGAAAAGGCGCAAATATACGAAGAAAATAGCCAAAGTCAAGAATCGATACACTTAGGCTGCTGGAACTAAAGGGGACGGCATCAGGTTATACCTGTGACGCCGTCGGAAGATGTTTTGTGATGATACAGTAGCCAAATTGCTTATTTTCAAGTGACGGCATCAGGTTTTAAAAGAGTAGGGTGTCGCAGCTCAGACGGCCTTGATTTGATCCAGACAGCGTCAGAGGCTCAAGGCGACGGCGTCACAGGCATAAGGTGACGCCGTCACAATGATAATGTGGCCAAGACGAAACCCTAATAACGGGGACCCAACGGTGTCACAAATTAAAGGGTGACGCCGTCGCATGTGTAATCTTATATATAGAATCCGAATTTTTTAGTTTTCAGTGTGTAGTCTTTTGGAGTAAAAACCTAAACCGAACCAAGGCTGTCTTGTACAGTATTTTAGGGTTCCATACCCTATCTTACATCAAGATAAGTGTTTTACTTCATTAATTTAATTATGTCTTCCTTTGATTGTGTGTATGCTTGCATGTTCCCCATGTCCGGCTAATTTAGTTGTGTGTTTGCTTAGGTAATATGAAACTTAGTTATTGAATATTGATTGGTTGGCTCTTATTTTAATTGTGATTTACCTAGTATTGCGATAGGTCATTCGTTGTGTTTGTAATGCTTGATTAATCTTTGATGAACCTTAGTTTATAATCGCCTAGAGTAATTGTAGATTTGTCATTCAAAGAATACCTTAGAGTTAAAGTTTATAAATCCTAGAGATTTTGTAGTCATTAACCTTTGGTAGCTTCAAAGAGTTAGGGATAAACGCATACCCTATGACCTTAGAGACACAACGCAATTAAGAATAAGGACGTGAAAATTCAACCACCAATAGGAGATAACTAGGGAGTAATAAAGCCTAAGCAAATACATTTTTAACTATCATACGAGCACACAACAATAGACATAGACTACATACACCTTAGTTTAGATAATTAGATAACTAGAAGTAACCGGTAGAAATACCAACCCCCCAAATCTAAACCCCGAGATTCGTACATTTCCATTTCCTAAAAAACATAAAAAGATAAAAAAAAAAATCTTCCTCAACCCTAACCTTAGCGTAGTAACTTCTCACTAGCATTCCTATTCCCCTAGAGAACGATATAAATTCCCGTGGCTTGCCCTAATACTACACTACAACGATTAGGTTCACTGCCTAGGGTGTTGAAAAACTTGCTCGACGAAAAGGAAGTTCCTTTGACCCCGAATGACGCGTGTAGCGTTATCAGAATGCTGGCGGTGGTGGTAGAAATATGGGTAATCAGAATCGTGAAAGAAATGCAAATCAAGGACAAGGAAAGTCAATCAAGTGCTACAACTGTGGTGGTGAAGGACATATTGCGAGGAACTGCACATCTCCAAAACGCCCTCAAAATGCAGAGTATTTCAGGGACAAGATGCTACTGGTACAAGCTCAGGACAGTGGAGCGGTTTTGGATGAAGAAGAGTTGCTGTTTCTTGCTGAGGGAAATGCCAAAACCTATGATGCTGATGTGGATGAACAGCCAATTCAGGAAATAGGTCACAATCATCAAAATGCCTTTCAAGTTGCTGACTGTGATGCATTTGACTCTGATGTCGATGATGAACCTACTTAACGAAGTACAATCTCATGAAACTTATCTTCATGGCTAGCATTTCACCAATGGCTAGCATTTGACTCTGATGTCGATGATGAAACAATCTTCATGGCTAGCATTTCACCAATGGTCTCTCCAAAGGTCTCATCACCACAACAGGCTGGTCCATCCAAAGATTCAATCATTTCAGAGGTATTAAAACTATACAATGAAGTTGATGAGCAAAATATACTTAACGAAGTACAATCTCATGAAACTTATGAATCAGATATTGATAATATAGATAATAGTAATATTGTCCCATATGATCAATATGTGATACAAAGTGAAAGTGAAATTGTACCAAGTGATGCATCTTCTGCAGTCAATGATGACTATGTCTTTGATGAATACACTGCATGTGCCCCTGATGATTCTGTTATCTCTGAACTTAATGCCTATAAAGAACAAGTTGCCATTTATGAAAAACGTGCTAAGTTTGAGTTAACTACCCGTGAGCAGGAAATGGATGACCAAATGCGTACAATTATTAGAAAAAGTAATTTTAGAGAAGAAATATTAAAACAAGAGCTAGATTCCTTGAAAGACAAACTAAACAAAACTGTTAAGCAAAGGCAAGAACTTCAAGAAAATGTTAAAGTGCTTAAACATGAATTTAATGCTAAGGAATCAAAACTTTTAACTGATTTTTCCAACCTAAAAACTTTGAAAAACAAACTTGAAAATAAGTTGTACATACAAGGGAATACCATTCAGACTGCTCACATGATCACTAAGAACATAGTCTTAAGCGATAAGCATAGTATTCCTCGTGTTGACAAACCAAATCCTGAGATTGGTAAGAAAGCAAAAGCTCCTCAAAAGGTAATCTATGATGGTAACGAAATTCTTAAACCTAGATAAATGACTACGTGTGTTGAGTGCACAGAGGAGGATATACAATTGGAAGAAATCAAGAGAGTGAAATCTGATAAGAAATCAAATGATCCTTGGTGCATCTAGTATAACATAACACCTAAACCCCATGATTACACTAAGGAAACTTGGATTGCCTTAAATAAGTTTAGACCTCAAACACTGTTAACACCAGAACAAGTTTTTTGGAAGAAAGACATGGATAAGCAAAAAGCTGAAGAACTTATTAAAAAGATCCCTCCTCTTAGGAAAGTACCCTATGCTGTTAACACCAATGCATCTAGTGCCTAGAACTCTCCCCACTAAAAGTAAGACCTTAATTAGCCTAGGTGTTGTATACCAACTATTCGTTGATTTCGAGAAAACATGTAAGAAGAGAATCACACCTACAGGGATCACTGAAGGGGAAAGGGGTTTTGAGAAAACTAAAGAATGCTATTTAACTGAGGTCATACCTTTCTTTAAACAATTAAAATGTCAATTTGAGAGTCTTCAAAAAGGGATAGACTCATGATGTGCTCCGGTTGGTGCAAGTTTTAAAAATTTATAATCACGAATTAACCGTATAACCTATTAACACATACGAGCAAGTATACTCATCCGCAATAGCAAAGTTTGGTAAGTCGAGATCGTCCCAAGGGATTTTTGTTTTGAAATTGATCTTATTAAAAAGTTTCTAATAAGAAAGCTTGTCAAGGCTTCCTCGAATAAGTGTTCTAGTGAAAATACGAATCAAGAATAAAAATATATACTTGTGTGAAGTCTCATAATCAACCATAGATAATGTTCATAAAGGTTTGGTGTATACTCTTAGTATGATGCACAAATCATAAGCAAATGATTCCCCAACCATGATATTTGTTTGTAAAAATCATTCTAAGAACAAAAACATTTAGGTAATCCTTTCGGTCCTTATCCCAATGATTATCCTATAAAAGTTCCATTTGTTTGCAACATGTTCTCATTAAATTTGTTCTTACGAATCTTTCGACCCTTCGTGATGAAAATGTTCCTAGTCTTGTTTTAATAAGCAAAACATGGTGGTTGTCAATCACCATATCCCCATACTAGTTTGTCACTACACTTTTTGGAATAAAACACAAGAGAAATCCTTTCGGTCCTTTTTCTTAAAACATGTTTTATTGACAAATCAATCCAAGACTAGTAATTTTCCAACAAACTCATTTAAACAAGATCATATATACATGCATCACATTTTGAGAACATTATTATGATTAATCACATTCCAACACACAAGTATATCACAAACTACTCCATGAAAACAATCATATCTAAACACAAGTCATAACAAAGTAATTCAAACAATTCAAGAGAATAGATTTCCATAACAAAGTTCATAGAATACCTAAACTTTTGTGATTACAAGAATTAGAAATCGTGGAATGTAGCAACCACGCGCCTCCAATCACCTAGGATCACCGCACAACTCCAAACTACCGAAACAATGGACAAGAATGGTTCCTTCCTTGCTTCTGGACGTTTTCCAGTAACTACTAAGCTTTTGGGTTGAAATAATAGGGTAAGTATGAGTTTTGGTGTAAACTAATACTCTTTTGGTTGTGTCACACCTAGTATACAAGTACTAGGTCCTTTAAATAGCCAAAGCACTTGCTTAACTGCCCAAAAAACGTTCTCTCCAAGTTAATATCAAGAAATGATCGGACTCTAATGATTATGGGGAGTTAAGACAACAATAAATGCGAATTGTGTAACTGCAGTGCCAGAAACCGGATCGGTTTCTAGGCCGACCGAATCGGTATTAGCTTTGACCATCTGCCCAGCCGGATCCGGTTGCGGGTTGCGACCGATCGGCTGGGTTTTGCTCCTTTTGACTTTTTTGCTGACTTTTCCCTTTACGCTTCATTCTTTGCTTACGTTGATGATTTCCAAAGCCAAACTTGATCTTTCCTTGCTGTAGATGCTTCGAAATCACTACGCTTCCATATCATTGAGTCCACAAGCTTCCAATCTCAACTTCCTTCCTTTAGAATCTTCCAAATGTGCATAAAAACTTCATTTCTTCAATATTCGCGATACCTGGCTACATATACATACACAATACGCATCTTTGCACTTTTGCAACAGTTATGAGTAAATATAGCCGAATATCATGCACAAAACTGACAATAACGCTACTAAAAACATGTTCATTTTAGACGTTATCAAATTCCCCCACACTTAAGCTCTACTCGCCCTCGAGTAGGTCAAACATTTGCAAAGATTGATTTCAATGGTCCATAACACCATGGTTCCAAAAAAAAATGTAACAATTACCATAAAAGATAATTATTATTTTGCTTATAATATGTGAAAATCTTCTAAAAATGAACCAAACACTTTAGATAACATAACTAGGATACCTCACAAATGGCTTTAAGATTTCACTCAACACTCATATATTGGTGGGTATATGTATATCACTCAATGCCTAGTCATGATCAATGCTTTTTACCATAAGCTTGTACAAGTATCAAAACAAAGAAAATAAATTCATCAAAGAGGTCTTTTATTCGGGTTATAATGATAAGGCTACGGGTTCATAATATGTATGGATAAGGCATGGGATAATTTATGAAATTGGTTTAAAATAAAAATAAAATCAAGTCCAAACCTCCATGGTGCTAGTCATCATACAAACCACGATCCCGAAAAATGATTATTACTCCTCTTCTCATATCGATTCTCCGCAAATATGTATAACTCAATTTAGCTCATTGGCTAATCAATATCCATCATATAGCTCCTTGGCTATAAATAATTTTTTTTTTTTTTTTTTTTTTTTTTTTTTTACTTCTCCTTCTTCATATATCACAACTCCCCCACACTTAGTATAAGCATCACCACAAAAATACAAATAAGAAGTATGCATCCTTCGTCTTTGTCGAAATGGCACACACGAATAGCAAAGTGTAGCTAACTCATAATCATCAAAAACAATCCAATCATTCCAAGCAACTAGCAACAAACCATTAGACTTGATAAGGGTTGGCTAAAGTTTAAAAGGTGTAAAATATTTTTGTATTTTTCTGGATTTAACAAAAACGAAAAGGAATGGCTCAGAAGGTGTAACTAGGGGTATCTAGTGCTAAAAATGAGCACTAACGAAATGGGTCCATATGGGTGGTTAACTAACCGATGTGGTCAGCTAATATATCATTAGATGTAAAAATGGAAGGCCATTTGGGTTATACCTAAGGTGCCTCTTATCACTTGAAAATATTTAGATCACTCGAAAGTGATTTTAACCGTAATGCATAACTAGTACAAGTTCTAGAATCGACATAATCACCGGCACACTCATAGCAAATATAAAACAAAAGATGTGTTTTATACAAAAAGAAACCTCACAAAAATGTGGGAAAAAGGCTATTATGCATGCTAGAAATGCTATCGAATCCAAAATGAATTACTTCAGTAATTTGGTTCAAATCTAAAAAATTTTCAAAAACCTCATTTTACCATTGAAATCCCAAATTATGTATTTTAATTATCAATAACGCGCGAAAACTATTAGACCATCAAGGGCGAATTTCTTCTAATCACTTGCATCCAAAAGTTATCTAAAAAAAATAAAAATGCATATCATTTTCCTATTTTCTTCCCTCCCCCATACTTAAGTTTTGCATTGTCCTCAATGTAATAAAAAATGAACTTCAAAGTAAAGAAAATGGGAAAAAAATAGTTAAAAGATACCACGAAATAAAATATGCAATAAGCACATTGGGTCATTAGCAAGCCTGTGAGTTATCCAACTCGAAACATTTGACCATCAATAAGCTTCCAACATATCCATCCTGCAAACAAAAACTGCAACACGAAATGCACAAAACAAAACAAAACTACTAAAAACTAGATAAAACCAAAATATACCAAACATCCTAAAGAAAATCGATCAAAAGATAGAAATAGTTTAAAACACATCATGACCATTGTTTTTGAAACCATAATTCACGAATGATCCATAATCACTCGTCATCCTCGCTCATTTCTTCTCCTTCTTCATCATCAAACTCATCATCATCACTTTCGGTTACGTAGTTCTCGTCTATGATTTCTGAACGAACTCTCCTCTTTTTCTTCTTGCCTCCAACTCCTGATGATGATCCTCCAACCTCATAACTTGTTCCTCCAGCTTCAGGTAATCGACCATATGGGGGTATTGGATCAGGAAACGGTGCGTACCCAGGATATGGATACGGATAAGGTCCAGGATAAGAAGTGTAAGGAAAAGGATATGGTGGAACATTTGGTGGATTGTAGGGTGGCAACTCATAATTGGCTTCTCGAGCCATGTGTTGAAAGATAGGCATCGAATAATCATTGATGTAGTTGTTTCTTAACATCATCGAATCTCTCCACACATCCCTACATTGAATCTCATCTAGATGTTGGTTCCACTCTCCCCATCCTGAATCAAAACTACTGGACGTACCCATTTGCACGTTCTCCATTGGTATATTCCCTTGCTGTTGTGGTGGTTGCTGTTGTGGTCTTGGTTCAATCCATAACCCTACGGTTCCCAATCTCCTATTCAAAGCATTACCAAAACCTTTCGCAGTCCACATTTCACTATACTTTGGCTCTCCACACTTAGCCAATTCCTCATCAACATAATACCCAAGATTCTTCGCCAATCTTGTCACAAAATGTCCTCCACAAATGTTACTGTTGCTCTTGATTCCCGGGGCTCTCCTAGACAAATATTCGGCTATCTGCCAAATGGCATTACCGTCCTTAGTTTCTTCCAGCAACTTCATAATCCATAAGTCCGGCTTCTGACATTTGTCCCTGCTTCCAAATCTATTAAATGGCCCGGTCACAATCAACTTGTGAAGTATCCTCATCAACGGATTCCTGATGGTTGAAGCATTCCTCCTAGCACAAGTAGGATCTCCCACTTGATTCCAATAAGCGGGAATACTAGGGTAATCTTTTTCAAACCTCCGAAGTCTAGAAAAGTGAGTTTCAAATAATCGATGATTAACCTCATGTGGCTCATACAAACCAAGAGCTACACCAAAAGCTGGCAATGTGTAAGCATGATCCCTTCCACAAAGTCTAAACCAAATACAAATCTCCGACATCAAATTCCGAACATCCACCTTTCTTTCAAAATACATGGTTGAAAAGAATTCCATACACCATTCTCGATAGACTTCTTCATTAACACTGAATGCTCTTTCCCATGACAAATCATTGAACGAATCCCCATCTCCTGGATATACATAAGACGTTCGCATCATCCTTCTTAACTCATCTTCACACTCACATTCGTTAAATAAATCCCAATCAATCACCCTTGGAACCAAACATTGCCTATGTTGTAACTTCGACAATCTTTCCCGAAAAGCATGTTTCTCTCCATCGGTGAGGTTTTTGAATTTTAAATTAGCATTTGCTTCCTTCTTCACACTATACTTAACCTTCTTCTTCTCGTTCCTTTCACAAAACTTCGTAACAAGCGGGTTAATTGGAATTTCCTCCCCACTCGAGCTTCCTACAATAATTCTCTGTAGAAATCACAAAAATAAGACCATATAAGAGTGTTAGAACAAACAAGAAGGTTAGAGAACCCTCTAAGATACATTTCAAAATTTCACAAAAAATCCTCACAGAAACCACAACCGGATTCGGTTGGATCACCAACCGAATCGGTTTCCAACTTTCAGGCAACAACCGTTCGGTTGCAATGCGCAACTGAATCGGTTGTGCAGACTGCATAAGGCATTTTGCCTTCAAATCCTCATAATCTCGAATTTCTAATGCTCAAACCACTCTTAGATCGCATTCTATCATCCTCAATGATTTCCCACATCCTAGAATTACTCTATCTTGCTTCCAAATCATCAAACATCTACATCTTAGAACTCATTCTATATTTTAAAATCCTTAGTTCTAATAGTGTAGCATCCATCACTCTTAAAAACATATCATCCATCAAAATGAATCACCAATCGTAACTTATCTCATTTCATAAGCACAACCCAACTAATTCCGAAAAATCTTATCATCTAAAATCCATTCTATGGTGAATCAATCAATCAATCTCTTGTTGTAATGCACTCCTATATCAATTACTCACTCAATCCTAAAATATTACCACTTAATTCGAATTATAACAAAAACCCCCAAATTGGTGACCTAAAATTCAATCTGAATCAAATGTTCTAATAAAACCTTAATTGAGTTAATTGAATATAAATGCTTACTTGCTTGGGTGCCATGATGTTATCCTACAATTCAAACAACTTCCAATCTGCTCTCTTGGATGAATTTTTTGCAAAACCCA
The DNA here is from genome assembly GCA_019973895.1 of Chrysanthemum seticuspe. Classification (NCBI taxonomy): domain Eukaryota; kingdom Viridiplantae; phylum Streptophyta; class Magnoliopsida; order Asterales; family Asteraceae; genus Chrysanthemum; species Chrysanthemum seticuspe. The sequence continues at coordinate 243,412,153 of BPTQ01000005.1, forward strand.
CCTGGAAAATTAGTGTGTGTGTGTGTTTTTGGAAAAATGAAATTTTTATACTTTGGTGCAACCGGTTCAGTCAAGGACACAACCGTTTCGGTATGCTTTTTGCCAAATTTGCTTTTTTACTTGTTTAACATGTTACTTAGGCATTTACCCTCCAAGCAACATATTTTTTTTCTTTTCAAAAATTCCTGCTAAAGATTCACACAACATCCATTCACCAAATGAAATTTTGAACAATCATTCAATCCAAAAAAACTCAACTCATCATATAAATGAACTAATCCAAACTCAACTCAAAACTCATAGTCATAATGCATTTAAACAAATACCTCAATCATAACATGAAAAATAAATAAATAACAAAAAAAAAAAATCCTAATGCATCAAATCAAAATAAAATAGTTCATGAAATTCAAGCAAATGAATGCTTTTTATTACGGTCTTTGCCTTTCCTCAAAATTCCTCAAAATATTCTTGTCTAAGAATATCCTCGCTTTGAAATTTTCCGGTCAACTCACGGAACGTTTCAAAAGTTTTGAATTTTCTCATAAATCTTCGTCCGTCCTGGCATAATATATCAAACTTAACATGCCATGCTCCATCTCCGGTTTGTCTCTTGTAAGTCCACAATCCTTCGGGTTTCCACTCCAAATTCTTAAGTTGCAACGGTAAAGATCCTAAAAAGTCGGTCAACTTCTTGTAAACCAATATGTTTTTGAATGGGTTATAGAAAGCTTCTATCGCGAATGCACGTTCCATTTCGTCCTCTATATCGAAATAAGGTGGAGTTAAAGGTCCGTACATCGGATTACCGTGGACATCACGTCCCACTTCAAAACAAGTTAAATCATCATTTGCATCCATCCATTCCAAATCTTCCATACATTCTAAAATTGGTCCTCTTGGTTTTGGGTAGTATGTTTGCCTCGAAATCCCATCGTCAATAGTCATGGTGCCTCTTCCCATGTCTATAATTGCTCCACAAGTTCGTAAAAATGGCCTCCCCAACAATAGCGGTAAACTCTTGTCCACCGGAATATCCAAGACAAGAAAATCTGCCAAATACGGTTGATAGCCAATTTGCACTCTTACATTCTTAACTTCTCCCATTGCCTTTGCTTGAGTGTTATCCGCCATAGTGAGCTTAGAATGATTAGGTTGCGGATTACTTAGTCCCAAAGTTTTGAACAATGGATACGGCTTCACGTTAACACTCGACCCCGTATCAGCTAAAGCATAAACTGGTGTAGTTCCATTTACTTTGATTGGCAACACAAAATTACCCGGATCCTTTTCTTTCCTTGGCATGCCTTTAAACAAAATTCGATCTCGATCCTCATCCGTGAGATTCTTATCTTCCAACCTAGCCCTCGCTAGCATCAATGCATCCAACTTCTTTCGGTAAAGCACATAATCTTGGAGAACTTCAATAACCGGTTTCTTTTCATTGAGCTCTAGAAATTTTTGTTCTAGATTTTCTAAGATAGCTTCTTTTTGGTTTTCGGTTAAGGGTTTGATAGTAGTGGTAGGTGACGATGGTGTGTAATCATTTTTGGTGGTGGAGGTTGTTGTTGGGGTTAATTTATTTGATGATGGTTTCTTTCGGTTTGCTTTCCCCATTTTAACCACTTCAACCTCTTTTTCTTCCATGTTTGCACAAACTTCCACTAGCATCTCGTTGATCCCTTTTCCTTCTTCCAACTCGGTTATATTAATCCGCATTTCTCCCATACCAAAATCTACTTGACACTTGGTCGTGACAAGAAAATCTCGACCAAAACAAACATTAGGTTCATCCGCATTTCCTTCTTCTAAAACAACAAAATCAGTTTCAAAGATATGTCCATGAATATTGACCTTCAGATTTTTCACCATCTTTCTCCCATATGCTTCATAATCCATACGAACATGACCGATTTCGTCAAGAACCTCTTCCAAGATATAATTCTCTCCATAAGCCATATTAAGCTGTGCATCCCAAGCACGTACTCCTTCCACTTCATAAGGTGTTCCAAATCTCATCATCGGTGAATCATACACTGTTGACGGTGCTTGTGTAAACACTACCACTCTTTTGTTTTTGGGTAGTTGAACCTTGTTTTCACATACTTCTTCCATATCACCCGTGTCAATTCCCATTTCTTTCTTGCTTTCCTCCAAAATTCCTCCAATCTTTTCTAATGAACTTCCCGTATCATTAAGCATTTCATGCAAAGTACGAAGGTATTCCGAGATTCCGCTCAAACTATCCATGTTACTAGACAACTTAACAAAGCAAAACAAAACAAAACAAATCCCGAATGATTAGCGTTAAAGTTAGTAAAACAAGAACAAACTATAAAAACATATAATAAAACAACTAAGACATCTAACAAAATTAAGAACTCAAATAAAAACTCAAAACCTAAAAATGATAAAACTCAACACAGAAACTCCAACCGGATTCGGTTGGATCACCAACCGAATCGGTTGGTTGAAAATTCTAGACAGAAATACGAACCGGATCAGGTTGCGGGTTGCGACCGATCGGTTTGATCGAAATTATATATATATATTTTTTTTAATTAAAAAATAATAATAATAAAAGCAAATTAAATGTCATTAAGGATGTACTAACTCCAGTTAATTTAATAAAACTCTTCATAAACTAATAATTAAATAACTTATTAAATCTAATTAAAAACAAAATTAAAACTAAAACTAAAACTAAATAAACTACCAATAAATTCTATCATGAAATAAACTATAACTGAAAATAAAATTACTCTTAACCATTACCATCAACTATTAAAAATTGAAATTAATAAAACTAGATTAACTAAATAAATAACAAATGTAAAGAAAAATAAAATAAATAAAAACAATAAATCTAAGAACTGATTAAACCACACAATTACTCTAGAAATCAAAACACAATAAACTAAGAAGATAGATATAAAATTCGAACCAAAAAAAAATCACAGAATGTCTAACCGGATTCGGTTGGCTAACCAACCGAATCGGTTAGTTTGTAACAAAACTTTTTTTTTTTTAGACTAATTTCAAAGAAAATTACAGAAAAATCCCCGGCAGCGGCGCCAAAAACTTGATGTGCTCCGGTTGGTGCAAGTTTTAAAAATTTATAATCACGAATTAACCATATAACCTATTAACACATACGAGCAAGTATACTCGTCCGCAATAGCAAAGTTTGGTAAGTCGAGATCGTCCCAAGGGATTTTTGTTTTGAAATTGATCTTATTAAAAAGTTTCTAATAAGAAAGCTTGTCAAGGCTTCCTCGAATAAGTGTTCTAGTGAAAATACGAATCAAGATTAAAAATATATACTTGTGTGAAGTCTCATAATCAACCATAGATAATGTTCATAAAGGTTTGGTGTATACTCTTAGTATGATGCACAAATCATAAGCAAATGATTCCCCAACCATGATATTTTTTTGTAAAAATCATTCTAAGAACAAAAACATTTAGGTAATCCTTTCGGTCCTTATCCCAATGATTATCCTATAAAAGTTCCATTTGTTTGCAACATGTTCTCATTAAATTTGTTCTTACGAATCTTTCGACCCTTCGTGATGAAAATGTTCCTAGTCTTGTTTTAATAAGCAAAACATGGTGGTTGTCAATCACCATATCCCCATACTAGTTTGTCACTACACTTTTTGGAATAAAACACAAGAGAAATCCTTTCGGTCCTTTTTCTTAAAACATGTTTTATTGACAAATCAATCCAAGACTAGTATTTTTCCAACAAACTCATTTAAACAAGATCATATATACATGCATCATATTTTGAGAACATTATTATGATTAATCACATTCCAACACACAAGTATATCACAAACTACTCCATGAAAACAATCATATCTAAACACAAGTCATAACAAAGTAATTCAAACAATTCAAGAGAATAGATTTCCATAACAAAGTTCATAGAATACCTAAACTTTTGTGATTACAAGAATTAGAAATCGTGGAATGTAGCAACCACGCGCCTCCAATCACCTAGGATCACCGCACAACTCCAAACTACCGAAACAATGGACAAGAATGGTTCCTTCCTTGCTTCTGGACGTTTTCCAGTAACTACTAAGCTTTTGGGTTGAAATAATAGGGTAAGTATGAGTTTTGGTGTAAACTAATACTCTTTTGGTTGTGTCACACCTAGTATACAAGTACTAGGTCCTTTAAATAGCCAAAGCACTTGCTTAACTGCCCAAAAAACGTTCTCTCCAAGTTAATATCAAGAAATGATCGGACTCTAATGATTATGGGGAGTTAAGACAACAATAAATGCGAATTGTGTAACTGCAGTGCCAGAAACCGGATCGGTTTCTAGGCCGACCGAATCGGTATTAGCTTTGACCATCTGCCCAGCCGGATCCGGTTGCGGGTTGCGACCGATCGGCTGGGTTTTGCTCCTTTTGACTTTTTTGCTGACTTTTCCCTTTACGCTTCATTCTTTGCTTACGTTGATGATTTCCAAAGCCAAACTTGATCTTTCCTTGCTGTAGATGCTTCGAAATCACTACGCTTCCATATCATTGAGTCCACAAGCTTCCAATCTCAACTTCCTTCCTTTAGAATCTTCCAAATGTGCATAAAAACTTCATTTCTTCAATATTCGCGATACCTGGCTACATATACATACACAATACGCATCTTTGCACTTTTGCAACAGTTATGAGTAAATATAGCCGAATATCATGCACAAAAATGACAATAACGCTACTAAAAACATGTTCATTTTAGACGTTATCAACTCAGATATTAAAGAAATGGAAAAGGAATTTGATAAAATGATAGTTGAGGTTAATGATTATGAACGGGAACTCAAATATAATGAAATTGAAAGGAAGAATCTGCATATCTTAAATGAGAACTTAGTATTGAGTTGTGTGGCTCAAGATGTGTTTTATACTGTTACTAAGCATTCTATTACTGCTTCTCAATTTCATGAATTATCTGTTGCTTTGAAAGTTTCCCATGATCGTGTCATTGAGCTTGAAAACAAAAACTCAAAACTAAATGAGAAAATTGACCAGGATGATCACGATAATTTGGTAAAACATTTTTCTAAGCTAGAAGTTGAACATTTTGATTTGCAACTAAAATATCAACATCTCAAAGAAAATGTCAAAACCTCAAACATCAAGACATCCTCAAATGTTCCAGAGTTTGATGCAGTTTTTGAAATAAACAAATGTGATGAACAGATTTAAGCTCACTGTAACACGATCAGAAAGTTGAAAGCCCAAATTTCACAATTAAAGGGTGAAAAGAACAATGTGACTGACTCCCAAATGCCTCCTCCTTTAGATTCTCAATTTTCTCAAAACTTTCATCTTCAAAACATCCTTAAAGTATTACAACAAGAAAATGAGAGTTTTCTAGAAGAAAATGAAAAGGTCAAACATCACTTCAAAGAGTTATACGATTCAATAAAAGTCACTCGTGACAAAAACAATGAAAAAATAACTTTGTTACAAAAAGAAATTGAGAATTTGAAGAGATAGGTAAAAGGGAAAATGCCACTTGTCTTTAATGAGAATGTTGCTTCAAAGTCATCTGCAGATTCTAAATATACTGTGACTGTTAAATACATTCCTCCTCATCTTAGAAATAACGAACTTGTGTTTCATAATTATTTCTCTCACCTTAAGGATAGTCTAGAATGTCTCCGTAAGATTGTAGAAGAGGATTACATAAATAAGCCACTTGATAGTGAAATTAGGTTTGCTTGAATTCAGGCCAAACAATCTCAGGAGCTGTTAGAATGTTTAAGAGCAACATGTCCTGAATCCTTATGTGAGAAAGATAAAGCTGTGATGCCTTGTTCTATGCGTGGTGCTAAGTATGCAACTCATCCAATGCCCAGTATTAAGAATGTGAACTTTAATATGCCTTCAAGTAGCTCAGATCCCAGAACTTCTAAACCTGAAAAGCAAAAAGTAGCAATACCAACTAATGTTCCCATTCCCTCTACAGGAGTAAAAAGTGACACCAAAGCGAGCAGGTCAAAGCCTCAAGGCAACACAAAGAATGATAAGACCTTGCAAGCTAGGAATGTTCGGTGGAAGAAAGTAGAAGATCACCTTAGGAAGAATGAAACTATGTTGAATAAAACGAATCGTGTTGATTCTAGTGTTAGCTCTAAGCGTGCTGTAATTAATGCGAATTCTGCTACTTTTGCCAAAAACATGTAATGATGATTGCTTGGTTTCTATTACTAATCATGTATGTGGTATGAATGATTTGATTAATGCTGTTAAATACCCAGTTAAAATTGTTAATGCCAAAAATCAAGCTAAGAAGGCTAGAAAGCAAAGGCGGAAGAAGGTTAGAAAACATTGGAAACCCACAGGAAGAAAATTTAGTAATATAGGTTATCAATGGATACCTACTGGCCGCAAATTTATTTTAATGAGTTGTCCCCTAAATTTTCTAAGTCAATGCCCATTAAGAAATGGATTCCTACCGGTAGAACTATTCCTTTAAGAAGTGAACATACTTTGAATAGGTCTAATACGCTCACTAGTACTGCATCTATCCCTAATGATTACATTGATTCTGCTTCGGATGTGGGTGTTCCAATCACTGTTACTAACCAAATGGAACCCATTTTTGCATGGGGATCCCAATTATCCAGTTATCCATTTTTGTCTGTGTTTAAGTGCAGATCGTTCAAATCGTTTTGTGGTATTCGGACTCAGGCTGTTCCAAGCATATGACTGGAGATCGCTCGCGGCTCATGAACTTCGTAAGTAAATTCATCAGGACTGTTAGATTCGGGAACGACCATTTTGGTGCAATTATGGGTTATGGAGATTACGTTGTTGGTGATAGTGTAATCTCCAGGGTATATTATGTTGAAGGTCTTGGTCATAACCTGTTCTCTGTTGGTCAATTCTGTGATTCCGATCTAGAGGTGGCTTTTAGAAAACATACTTGTTTCGTTAGAGAACTTGATGGTGTGGAACTGTTAAGAGGAAAACGTGGTTCAAACCTATACACCATGTCTATCGAAGAGATGATGAAGTCTTCTCCAATCTGCTTTTTATCAAAGGCTTCGAAAACAAAGTCATGGTTACGGCATCGTCGTCTCAATCACTTAAACTTCGGCACCATTAATGATCTCTCCAGAAAGGACCTTGTAAGAGGCTTACCCAGATTGAAATATGAAAAAGATCATCTGTGTTTAGTATGCCAATTGGGAAAAAGCAAGAAATATGCCCACAAACCCAAACCCACAAACTCAGTTATGGAATTTCTTCATACTCTTCATATGGATTTGTGCGGACCTATGAGAGTGTAAACGATAAATGGGAAGAAATATGTTTTAGTCGTTGTTGATGACTACTCTCAATTAACTTGGGTTAAGTTTTTGAGGACAAAGGATGAAACTCCAGATGTCATCATCAAACTTATCAAGCAGCTTCAGGTTCGACTTAATAAGACTGTTAGAATTATTCGAACAGACAATGGCACTGAGTTTGTTAACAAAGACCTAAGTCAATTCTATGAAAGCATTGGAATCAGTCATCAAAGAAGTGTTCCACGCACGCCTCAACAGAACGGTGTAGTTGAAAGACGAAATCGGACCCTTGTTGAAGCTGCAAGAACAATGCTAATATACTCAAAGGTTCCAATGTTTCTTTGGGCTGAAGCCATTGCCACTGCTTGCTACACCCAAAATCGTTCCCTCATACACACCTCACATGGAAAAACTCCTTATGAACTTGTCCATAATCGAAAACCTGATCTCTCCTACCTTCGTGTATTTGGTGCTTTGTACTATCCAACGAATGACGATCAAGATTTAGGTAAATTAAGAGCTAAGGCGGACATTGGAGTATTTGTGGGTTATGCACCAAACAAGAAGGGTTACCGAATCTACAACAAAAGAACTTGAGATATCATGGAAACTATTCACGTCACATTCGATGAGCTGTCTGGTCAAATGGCTCCAGGGCAATCAAGTTCTGGACCCGCATCACAACATTCATTAAGTAGTCCCATTAGTTCTTCTCTTGTGCAAAATCCCTCACCAGCAACTCCATATGTACCCCCTTCGAAAGATGATTTGAAGAAACTGTTTGATCCAATGTTTGATGAACACTATGAGCCTATTGCTAATGATCTGTCAAATCCATCAACATAGGCTGCTTCTATCCCTGTCAACATAGATAACCCTTCAGTCTCCATGTCATTGAATCAAGAAGCGCCTACTGCTGATCACTCAGTCTCATCATCAAATCCTCAATCATCGAGTGTACATCATGGAATTGTTTGTGGCACCTATGATGGAGATAACCCCTTTGCTACTCCCCAAGATGCTCCCTTTGAGAACATATTTGCTCCTGAACCATCATCAGAACCATCTTCATCAGGGGGAAACGACTTTGCTACCTCAGTTCCTCAACAACAACCACACGAACACCTTAGAAAATGGACACATGACCATCCATTAGACAACATCATTGGAAACCCCTCTCGTCCAGTATCCACTCGTAAACAACTTGCAACTGATGCCTTATGGTGCTTCTTCAACTCTGTACTATCTAAGATCGAACCAAAAGACGTTAAAACTGCCATGAATGAAGACAGCTGGTTCAATGCCATGCAAGAAGAAATTCATGAGTTCGATCGACTAGATGTATGGGAATTAGTACCTTCTCCTGACTGTGCTATGATCATTGCTCTAAAGTGGATCTTCAAAGTAAAACTTGATGAGCATGGTGATGTATTAAAGAACAAGGCTCGATTAGTTGTAAAAGGATACCGTCAAGAGGAAGATATTGACTTTGAAGAATCATTTGCTCCAGTTGCACGTATCGAGGCAATCAGAATCTTCCTGGCTAACGCTGCAAGTAAGAACATGGTAGTCTATCAGATGGATGTAAAGACGGCTTTTATTAACGGAGATCTTAAAGAAGTCGTATACGTCACCCAACCTGAAGGTTTTGTGAATCCAGAGCATCCTACTCATGTCTATCGCTTGAAGAAGGCTCTCTACGGTTTGAAGCAAGCTCCAAGGGCATGGTACGATACACTATCAAAGTTTCTTCTATCTACTGGATTCAACAAAGGAGCAGTTGATCCGACATTGTTCACCAGAAAGTCAGGCAAACACTTAATCCACGTTCAAATCTATGTTGATGATATTATTTTTGCGTCGACTGACCCCAATGAATGTGACCGTTTTTCTAAGGAGATGGGCTCAAAATTTTAAATGTCAATGATGGGACAAATGTCATTTTTCTTGGGATTACAAATTTCACAAAGTCCCGGAGGCATTTTTATCAATCAATCTAAATATGCTAATGAGATTTTAAAGAAATTTGGATTTGATTCTTGTGACCCTGTTGACACTCCCATGGTGGAGCGTACTAAACTGGGTGATGACCTCTCAGGGATCATGGTAGACCAGACTAATTATCGTAGTATGATAGGGTCCCTGATGTACCTTACTGCCAGTAGACCAGACATTTTGTTCGCTGTATGCATGTGTGCTAGATACCAGGCTAAGCCTACTAAAAAGCACCTTGAAGCGGTTAAACGGGTCTTTCGGTATCTCCAAGGAACCATCAATATGGGACTTTGGTACCCGAAGGACACCGGTATGTCACTAACAGCCTATGCAGATGCTGACCATGCAGGATGTCAAGATATACGTCGAAGCACGTCTGGAGGTGCTCAGTTTTTGGGTGATAAGCTTGTGAGCTGGTCCTCAAAGAAATAAATGAGTACTTCTATATCCTCTACAGAGGCTAAATACATAGCCATGTCATCTTGTTGTGCTCAAATCCTATGGATGAGATCCCAATTATCTGACTATGGCTTCGAATTCAACAAAATACCTCTGTATTGTGATAACAAAAGTGCCATTGCTCTCTCATGCAACAACGTTCAACATTCAAGAGCAAAGCATATTGACATTCGACATCATTTCATCAGGGAGTAAGTGGAGAACGGTGTGGTGGAACTTTATTTTGTGAGGACTGAATACCAATTAGCAGACATCTTCACCAAAGCTCTTCCTAGAGAACGTTTTGAGTTTATCCTCCCACGACTTGGTCTAAAGAGTCTACAACCGGAAACACTCAAATGTCTTCAAGAGGAAGACGAGGAGTAAAAGTTTTTCTTCATCCATCTCTTGTATATATCTATTCAAAAAGAAAAATACAAAATTATAAATCCCACAAAAGAAAATAGAAAAATATAAAATATCAAAAAATCCATAAAAATCAGAAAATCTTTGAAAAAGCTAAAAATATTTTTCTCGTCTTTTCTTTTATTCGATTTCATCTACGGTCTTTGTGTTGTCATTCAAAGAGTGACATGAGTCTTTAGATGAAGTTCGAATGTACATAATCTCAAAAAAAAAAAATTGAGAGAAAGAAAAACAAAAAGGTTTAGAGTCATTTCAGACTATAACCCGTTTTTAAAAGAAAGAACAGAGCCATGCTTTATCTTATTTTTCAAATCTCATGCTCTGATTCTAAGAACAAATGTTTGTTACCAAAAAGACAAATGTTTTCTTCACAAATATTTTTCCTTCTATAAATTCTTCTGAAAAATATTTGTTATCTAATGAAAATTAACAGCTTTGAAAAATAACTCGGACTCAATTTTTGAAATTCATCTGGACTTGCCATTTTTCAAAATCTCTATCCCTCAATCAACAACTTACGTCATTGATTGTGGGGGAGAATGATTTCAATTAAATCAAAAGGTTATTTGTCATACAATTGGCTCAGACCAAGGCTTATGTCATGTTTTCAAAAGATACTCAAGCATGTTTAATCGTTGGAGTTTAAAGTCTCAGATTTGATCCTTATCGGTTAAATGTTTTTCATAAGCAAGTCACAATTCTCCTCAAAAGCTTTCAAAATCAATTTAAATCTATAGAGATCACAAATCTTAAATTACTTGAAAATTGTGATCGGGGGAGAATTTGTGATTTAAATTGGATTTAAACTGATAATTCGATAAATGGTTTTATAAGTGATTAGCAAGATCTCCTCCCTACATGTGCCAAATGATTTCCAATTTTCCATGCTTATGATAAGGGGGAGCATCTATATCAAACCAAAAAGGATTGAAACGTGATTAATTTGTTTCAAAGTGCAGGTTTTCCCTAATATGTGCAAAACACTTTCGAATCTCGATGCACATATTGAGGGGGAGCAACTTTTTGAAGACCACATTCTTTCCCAAATTTACCTTAACAAAGTATTTAAAAATACTAATTTTGATTGGGAAAGTGATGTCGATAGTTTTAGAAATGTTGATCAAAGAAGTGAATAATTCCTATTGCCTTCATATGCCAAAATGATTTCAAACATATGATGCACATGTTGAGGGGGAGCCTCTTTTTCTGAAATATCAAAAACAATTCAGGAACAAAATGTTTTGATAATATATCACAAATACCTGGATTGATTTTCAAATGGTTTTCAATTGGTTCTAATGGCAGATAACGACTACCAAAAAGACCGACCAAATTTACTTTATGTATGGTGATATAAGGATGGTTAGGTTAGGTATTCGTTCCCACAATCCCGCCAGAGCCGGAGGGATCTACCCAGGGACAATCCACTAGATAGTGTAGAGTCCTTAGGTATGATGAAAAAGGAGAAAAGTGAGAAATGGGAAGAGTACGGACTGAGACTGAGCTAGTACTGGAATAAACCCAACAAGGTTCTAGTAATGAAGTCTCGGTAAGCACTGAAGGGGTTGAAGAATGAAAAAGATATGAATATGAAAAGGGTGAAAAGAAATAGCCCTCCAATAATTCAACCTTAGGGCAGTAACTGGGTTCAATACATATGCTACTGGTGGTTACTAAGGTAACACTGGTATTGAAGACAAGACGTCATGGACCCAGTGACGCATTTCACTAAACTTCCCAAGCTACTCAAGTTCCTCTTAAAAGGACTTGTTTCATTCTCACGGGGAACCTACATAATCTATCGACTTTCTCTTAGAGATTGTTAATATTGAAGAAGGAGACCCTCTCCCTAATCTCCGACATAGGAACCAAATGTGCACTAATTGAGTCTTGAGCCACGAGATCATCTAATAAATCTCATTAGGACACTGTCAATGAAGACTCTCTGTTTCACACAATGTGGAAAGAGAGAATATATTGTAAGAGTCCTACGCATTATCCTTGTGGTATTGCCAGAACATCTGAGTGATATGCTAACATATTCACAGTGACGATGGAAAACCTTCTAGAGCCAACATAAAACAAGCTCTTGGTAGGTGGCATGTGAGATCTATCCAATAGATCAAACTTGTGACAACTGGATTGAAACAATGGGGCGATTCATTATTGAATCAACCTTGGTCCAGGAAATAGATTGACGGATGCCTTTGAAAAACCGGCCGGTGTGCTTAAAATTTTATTCTAGCACATCGACTGTGTACTAATATTTCAAAATAAAAGGTGTTTACGATTGATAACTGATTTTTCTTAAAACTTTCGTTGTATTGCAAAAACACTTTATATTGTGCAGTACTCGATTGTTTTTCAAATCTCTTTTCATCAATCAGTGAATCTCAATTCACTGGTTTACTCACTCCGTGTTGTCTTCTTTGAGACGTTTCGGTTTGAGAATAGCTAGAACAGCTGCGAAACCCTGTCAAGGAGATTCTTCAGAATTATACCTGATCACAGGCAGTACTTGTACTGATCAACGGGGAACCGTGGGCCGTGTACCTCAATTTAACGAAAGTGATCAAAGACACTTTCGTGCACTTTATTGCTAGCTGTCGTATGCAGGTACACCCTGACGATTGCAGCTGATCAGAATTGAGGAATCAATCCATAGCCGCATGCTCACACAATCTTATTCACACTTAAAGAAATCATGATAAGTGCAGATCTTCATCAATTGGCTCTGATATTTTCAAACCATGCTTCTGCTACACTACTAGAAATATTCTGAATCAACAAAAGCTTCCGCTACTCTGATGAGAAGATTTCATGATCCAAAATGTGAGCATGTCGGTTCGAAAGTCACAACTTCACATAAAGGTAACACAACAAAGGATGAGTCAGAGATTTATGGTGGCTGATGATCTCAAATCTGGCTCAATATAATCATCCCGTGGATCACTCAAAGACCTCCACTTGAGATAACAAAACATACGTAATATGAAGAATCAAAGACTATGATCTACAGAGCAAAGAACTTAATCAAGAATCCAAGAACAATCAATGTGTAATATCTGTTTGTATTCAATATAAATTGAGGTGACCTCCCTTAGGGGGAGATTGTTAGGATTTTGTAAATCCGTTAGTTAAAGTGTCGGTCACCTCAAGTATATGTATTTGTTAGAAAGCTCGTAGTCGTAGTTAAGTTATGGTAATAAGTAGTTTGTTTGGTAACACCGTGGAGGACGGACGGGTCTTTACCCACTGTATGCCTGATCCACAGCCCGTAGGTGGCGTTTTATGTAAGATAATATAAATACCCTCTACCTCCCAAGGTAGATGGTTGGAGCTCATAATAATACTTTTACTTTCTCTCACTAAGTTCCTAAACCTCTAAACTTTCTCTCTTTAAAACCTATATTGTACGCCCCTTGTAATCATGGTTTGATGTGTTTGTGAAATACAATATGTTACACAAATTGTACTTTGGTTGTCTATAAAGATCTTAGTGTTCATAAAACTGAACCCATAGTCCAATAACTGATTTTTAATCCAAAGTACCTGACCACAACAACTAGCAGCAGCAACATATTCAGCCTCAATAGAAGATGTAGCCACTATGGTCTGCTTCTTGCATTGCCAGGAGATTAATCTCCTTCCCAGAAACTGACAACCCCCAGTAGTAGATTTTCGATCAAAGTTTGCACCAGCATAGTCACTATCACGATAAGCTTCCAACTCAAATGGAGATTCTCTAGGTTACCAAAGACCCAACTTAGGTTGACCCTTGAGATACTTGAAAATCTTCTTGACTGGAGTCAAATGGGAAGTCAAAGGAGTGACCTGATGCCTGGAACAAGCACTGACTGCAAACATAATATCAGGCCTTGAAGCAGTCAAATAGATGAGTGAACCAATCATAGATCTGTATAGGTGAACATTGACAGCAGGATCTGGTTCATTATTTGACTTAGACTTTGGGGCTTCATAGGGAGTAGTTGCAGTCCTAACTAGTTCCATATCAAAATTCTTGAGGATGTCATGCACATATTTCTCCTGATGAATGAAAATACCATCTGATTTCTGCTGCACTTGAAGGCCCAAAAAGAATTTAAGCTCACCCATTGCACTCATCTCAAACTCGCTTTTCATCAACTCCTCAAATTCCCTGCACCAAGCTTCTTTGGTAGAACCAAAGATAATGTCATCCACATACACTTGAACAAGAATGATATCCCTGGAGTTCTTCTTGATAAAGAGAGTCTTATCAATAGCACCTCTCCTGTAGCCATGTTTCAGCAGGAACGAAGAGAGCCTAGCATACCAAGCTCTAGGTGCCTGATGAAGTTCATAAAGTGCTTTAACCACTTTGTAGACCATATCTGGATTGTGAGGGTCTACAAATCCCTTGGGCTGAGTAACAAACACTTCTTCCTCAATTTCACCATATAAGAAAGCACTTTTTACATCCATCTGATATACCATGAAGCCCATGTAGGAAGCAAAATCCAAGAAGAGTCTGATAGCTTCACCATATAAGAAAGCACTTCTTCTTGTCTGTGACCTTGGTCAACCAAACTAGCCTTATTCCTCACCACAATCCCCCTTGCATCCCTCTTACACTTCAGAATCCACTTTGTGCCAATGGCATACTTGCCAGGAGGCAACTGAACAAGCTCCTGATAATGCTACACGCGTCGTTCGGGGTCAAAGGAACTTCCTTTTCTTCGAGCAAGTTTTATAACACCCTAGGCAGTGAACCTAATCGTTGTAGTGTAGTAATTAGGGTAAGCCACGGGTATTGATATCGTTCTCTAGGGGAATAGTGTCGTTAGGCTGAAGTGTATATCGATTTAAGTCTAAAGGTGAGGGATGATTATTTTTGTATTTTTATATTTTATGAAATTGAAAGGTACGAATCTCGGGGTTTGGATTAGGGGAGGGTGGAATTAGTTGCTAGTCAACTATCCCAAAAGGTACTAACTAAATTAGGGGTCTACCAGTAACGTGAAGCGTATCTACTTATGATGTATTACTCCTTGCTAGCTATCCAATTCTACCTACTGAATTGTCACGTCCTATTGATGGTTGAATTGTCACGTCCTTATTCCTAGTTGCGTAGTGTGTCTAAAGTTGTAGGGTATGCGTTTCTCCCTAACTCTTTGAACTTACCAAAGGGTCTCATCTACAAACCCACTAGGGATGATAAACTCCTACTCTAAGGCGCTCTTTGGATGGTTTAGCCTACAACTACTCAGGTAATTATATTCTAAGGTTCACAAAGATGAATCAAGCATTAAGTACACAACGAATGACCTATCGCATTACTAGATCATTAATCAACTAAGATAAGAAACAACCAATCAAACAAGAGACAGTAGGATGCAAGAATTATAAACTAAACCAATTAGACTCATTGAAATTGTCACACCCTAATGATGAAGACAGACACAAGCATCACTAAGAAATCAATAAGATCTAATTAATTATATACAAGTTTCATACAATCATAAGCAAACACTAGGTGAATTAGCCAAGCATAATTAATGAAGAGCAAGCAACAATTGTGATAATTGAAGACATACCATAGGATTGGATTAACAAACAAATCATTACACGATGTTTATGGAGTGTTTGAAACCCTTTAAGATGCTGGAAAAACACCTACCTAAACCCTGGAATCGGACTTAGGGTTTAGGGCTTACAAAAAGTGAAGTTATAATGTTATATTTATAGGCGGATTTTCTGTCGGCAAAGAGCGACGGCGTCACACTTATAGAGTGACGGCGTCACGACCATTTTTTCAGCAAATTGTAGATTTTCTCGTTCCGGTCGTGTGGGCTTTTGAATCACCTAAATCCGAGTTCGTATGCAAAAGTTATGGCCAAAACAACATCAACTACTTCGCGCGCATGTTGTGACTTGATCAGCTTGTGACGGCGTCACCTTAAGGTTGTGACGCCATCGCCTTTAGTCTCTGACTTCATCTGGGTCGCATCTAGGCCGTCTGAGTAGCAACGGCCTACTCTTTCACAACTAGACGTCGTCACTTGAAAATACGAGTTTTGAGTCCTGTATCGTCACAATAATTTTGGGACGGCGTCGCCATTAACACCTGACGCCGTCGCCTTCTAGTTTCAGCAACTGTGAGTGTCTCGATTTTGACTTTGGCCATTTTCTTCATATATTCGCGCCTTTTCGTCCAAATAAGTGCCATTCCAGCATTTGGCTTCACGAGACCTAAAAAGTGAAAAGGAACGATATTAAGCAATAACGGATACAAAAGTGATCAAATAAGGACTTAAACGACCCCTCAAAATGGTACCTTTTAAAACCTTATCAAATATCCCTACACTTGTTATTTGCTTGTCCTCAAGCAAATGTGCTTTTAGCCAATTAATTTATAAGTTAGGGGTCATGAAGCATTAATTCAAAACGGTCCACAACACATATAAGCCCCGCAAAAGTCATAAAAATCACGGAAATTACATACTAGCACCTCACATGGGGTGTTTGGATACTCACATCTCTCTCGGGTGTATACATGAAATATAACAAAATAGGAAATGGAAGATAAACACTCATTAACCGGTCCTAGTACATAGATTACCATAGGCTTGAGAATAGATCAAACCTCCATCGCTTTGGCGTAAGCACCTAGGAAAGACTATCAAAGAGGTCTTTAAAGGGTTGTAATGTTAGGCTTACGGTAGGGAAATAAGGGTTTGGTTGGATAGGCTATTTAGTGGTGGCAACTCAAAAATCTCTATGTTAAATGCATATGAAGAATGGCGTTGCTAAGCCAAGACTCGACACTCTAAACTCTAGATAACTGAAATAAACAAACATAAATTTAAAGGATAGATGTAGGATGGTAGCCCGTTTTTTTTTTTTTTTTTTTTTTTTTTTGCACACTCTATTTTTTTCTTTTTCTCTTTTTCTATTTTTTTTCGATTTTTTTTTTTTTTCATACACTTTTACTCTACCATCCTCTAAGATAACATCAAAATACTAGGGATTTATAGGCACATCCCTACACTTGAGTTTTTATTATTCTAACACTAATTTGACCCGAATTGAAAAGATCAAAACACTTGGGGTACATTATTATGCAAACAAAGGGAATTTGAATTTAACGTTCCCTTCCCGTCATTTCATAAACTTTAACTTTTCCCATGAATCCCAATCATCCCAAAACTGTATACAAAGGATATGACTCGACTTAGCAACTTATGCAAGCAACTAGATAATTGAACTAAGGGTTTAGGGTGACAACAAACATTTGCACTAAAAGTGAGTGCATAAGGGGTAGGCTAAGGCGATTTGGGCGTATATTTGGGGGTGGGGTGTAAACAATGCTCTTCATTGATATTCCGGAAAAACCGAAACATCACGAGAACCGCAAAAAGGATAGGCTCTGAGGGGTTAACTAGGGGTATCGTGTACTAAAGATGAGTACAACGCAAAGGGTGTGGGGGAATTACTCAACCGATGTGGAAGAAGTAATTATATTACAGGTATCAAACAAGGGTTATCCTAATGCCTCTTATCATTTAGTTATTCCTAACTACACAAGTGTAGCCTCACTTGCGATCTCGGAATGCATCACAAAACAAGTTCTAGAATCTAATATACTACCGGTTCACACTCTAAGCATTGAAGATGAATGCTTTAATTCCTACTAATCTAAGGGCGATCCTCACATTTTGGTGGAATTTGGGTGGTAAAGGGTTTTTGTGCTAGTCATGCAACTTCTTATCCATGAGACGCTTTTGTTAAGACTAATGGCCCACTCCTATATATCATGAAAAATTTTAAATTTGGTGCTAAAATTACCCTAACCGACATTTTCTCATGGTTTATTACACAAATACAATTGGACAAAGAAAATAATCAAGGATAAGCATAGTTTCAAAGTTCCCGTTTTATTTTCCCTCCCTACACTTAAACTGAACATTGTCCCCAATGTTCCCCGAAAGTATCAAAGTTATGATAATTGGAAGGTAATTAAAAATGAAATAAACTAGTACTCCCCTGATTAGCTCGGTAGGATCCGTGTGTGAAGTAGTGGTTAAATCCTTTCCAAGAAGAATTAATGCGTGAAAAGCTCCTCAATCTTATGTAACTTCTTCTTGATAAATTAAACCTGCACACTTGAAGAAAACAAACAACCCAACGCATCAAACCGAACAAAGAAAAATCACAACAAGATGTAATTCCAGACTTAAATAAGATATAATGCTTGTGGAATGGATGTTTGCAGATTTTCTAGAAAATTAAGACCTGGAAAATTCCAAAAAATTTATAAGTAGCATAGAAAACGAGAAAAAGTAATCAGTTGTTTCTGCTCCTTCCTGACGCCGTCAGGTTGCAATCCTGACGCCGTCAGGTTATCCTGACAAAAACTGTTCTGCGATTTTCTGAAAAAAATTTCTGGAAAATTTACATCTTTAGAATCTGGAAAAATTTCTGCAAAAACATCCATTATGACTCGATACAAGCATTTGACTCGAACAAACAAACATATATATCTTTTATTTAATTGTTATTCTCATGTTTACGTTTCTTTTGAAAACGTGTGTAATCCTCCCTACACTTATCCCTTATGTAAAATACCTTTATATGCAATTAAGACGAGGTTAAAAACAAAATAAAGCATTTTTACAAATTCAAACATGAGAATAAACAATCAATAAAAGATATACGACACACAAATAAAAATAAAAACAAATACACATGGGTTGCCTCCCAAGAAGCGCTTGTTTTTGTTCGAGTCACGAGCCTGACTCTACCCTTATTTAACAGATAAAGGGGAAGTTTTCCCTACACTTAAGTTTAAGTGCGGGTGATAGTAGCGATACACACCCTTAGGGTGGAAATATGCCACGTGAGGTGAAGGGGGTGTGTGAATGGCTTCCTTCATCCTAAAACTACCCGGACTAAATTGGTTGATGGGTGGGTCGGTT
>BPTQ01000005.1:243440011-243507692 GCA_019973895.1 Chrysanthemum seticuspe
TGAAAACACCAATTAAACTAAATTTTATTAAGTTTTAAATAAATCTAACCAAGAGCTTTATGAGAATACTATATTATTATCAAAACCTTGAAACATCAAAATGTACTTTAAATTTTAGTATAAGTGAATATACACGTAAAAACGTAATTTTGATTTGATTAAGTTTTTCTTTATTATTTACTTCGTAATTTTATAACAACTTCTATTTAATCATTTTCGATACATAACACATGTAATACGTAATATTAAACATTACGAATTTTTGTGTAATTAATGTAAAATTTTTTTAAATTCTCTCTCCCACACTAACCCACGACTTTTGTCAGTTTGATGGAGTGTGTTCGATCGGTGAACACTTACCGATTGGCATTCTTTGAATTTTGTCAATTTTGTGTTTACGTTACTTCTAGTCTCTTATATTACTTAAGGGCCCAGCAATTCAGGGTGCCTCTGAGTTACCACACATTTGTGAACTAGTCTACTATCTTACTAGTGATTATCACAAAAACATCATTGTAAAAATAGTGATAGCGTTTATTTAATATATTTTAGCTTTTTAATTTGCATTTAAGTCGCTGTAATTTATAAATTTTTTCTTTAGGTATAATTCAATCTAAATCTTTACTGATCACTATCCTTAGTGATCATTCTATCATCTGATCAAGTGTTTACACACCATTGAGTCTCCGTGGGACTTAACGACCCGGGAATTCATTATATTCTCTGATCTTCATTGCATTTGTGTTTTAACTGTTTTAAGTTTCTTACGGTTAGCCATTCACAAGTGGCTAGCTTGTGTGAGGTAGTTTGACTGTTTTCAGCACCCAATCACACCCTCTCTCTTAAATTTTTTTAAAATGTAATTAATGTGTTTTTAAGCATTACAAATTATAATGCATAATGTACACAATACATAGCTTTTACTAATTTATCTTCAACAATATTTTAATGCTTCATTTATTATTTCTTTTTGAATTAGTTTAGTTTTAATGCAAAAATGCACATATAAGTGAATATGATTTTAAATTTCATGTAAAACTACAAAGTTCCAAAACTATTATTATATCATAAGAGTATTTCGAGAACCAATCTAAATAAATTTTGAATTATTTTAAATCAAATTAACCACAAAAGTAAAAAACGGTTTTTGTAAAAGTCGGGACAATTTTTTTTAAGACAAATGATGCAAATGAGCAAAGTGCTAAGTGCTAATTCAATGATTAATATATTAATTATTATACTTTTCATGGATAACTCTAAATGATTGCTTAATGATAAGGTTTTAAAATGTAACTTTTTTAGGGGTCGTTTAAGCCCTTATTTGATCACTTTTGTATCCGTTATTACTTAATATCTTTCCTTTTCACTTTTTAGGTATCTTGAAGGCAAAATGCTGGAATGACTCTTATTCGGACGAAAAAGCGTGAATATACGAAGAAAATGGCCAAAGTCAAGAATCGAGACACTCAGGCTGCTGGAACTGAAGGTGACGGCGTCAGGCACAACTAGTGACGCCGTCGGACAACTTTTGTGACGGCTCAGTAGCCAAATTGCTCATTTACAAGTGACGGCTTCAGGTTTTAAAAGAGTAGGGCGTCGCAACTCAGACGGCCTAGATTTGATCCAGACGACGTCAGAGACTGAAGGGGACAACGTCATAAGCATAAGATGACGTCGTCGCAAGACTAACGTGGCCAAGACGAAACCCTAATAACAGCGACCCGACTGCGTCACAAATCAAAGGGTGACGCCGTCGCATGTGTAATCTTATATATAGAATCCGAATTTTTTAGTTTTCAGTGTGTAGTCTTTTGGAGTAAAAACCTAAACCGAACCAAGGCTGTCTAGTACAGTATTTTAGGGTTCCATACCCTATCTTACATCAAGATAAGTGTTTTACTTCATTAATTTAATTATGTCTTCAATTAATTGTGTGTATGCTTGCATGTTTCCCATGTCCGGCTAATTTACTTGTGTGTTTGCTTAGGGAATATGAAACTTAATTATTGAATATTGATTGGTTGTCTCTTATCTTAATTGTTAATGATCTAGTATTGCGATAGATCATCCGTTGTGTAGTTAATGCTTGATTAATCTTTGTGAACCTTAGCTTATAGTACCTAGAGTCATTGTAGGCTAAACCATCCGAAGAGTACCTTAGTGTTAAGTTTATAAATCCTAGAGATTTTTTAGGCAATAACCTTTGGTAGTTTCAAAGAGTTAGGGATAAACGCATACCCTACGACCTTAGACACACAACGCGATTAAGAATAAGGACGTGACAATTCAACCATCAATAGGAGATAATTAAGGAGTAATAAAACCTAAGTAAACACATCTTTAAATCATCATACGAGCACACAATAATTAGACATAGACTACATACACCTTAGATTAGATAATTAGACGAATAAAGTAATCGGTAGAAATACCAACCCCCAAATCCAATACCCCGAGATTCGTACCTTTCTATTTCTTAAAAACATAAAAAGATAAAAAAATAATCTTCCTCAACCCCAACCTTAGCGTATTAACTTCTCACTAGCATTCCTATTCCCCTAGAGAATGATATCAATTACCGTGGCTTACCCTAATACTACACTGCAACGATTAGGTTCACTGCCTAGGGTGTTGAAAAACTTGCTCACGAAACGGAAGTTCCTTTGACCCCGAACGACGCGTGTAGCGTTATCATGTTTTTGGCGCCGCTGCCGGGGAATAGAATAGCTAGTTAGGAGTCCACCTCGTTTAGGTTTCCTTGCTTGATTCCTATCAAGTAAGCTTTTTTTTCCCAATTTTTAGCTTTCTCTTAGTCTATCCCCCTTCTTCGTGACCTTTGTTAATAACCCCATCAGTTTTCATCATGGAAGGTGATAACCAACCACCATTCATCAACCTACCACCAAATGACCCGCCAAGAGGCCGTACTCTTGGTGAATACTCGAGACCAAGCCACCTATGCTATAGGAACACCATTGAGCTTCCCGACCAAGCCCAAACTACGACCCTGCGATCCGACACCATCCGGTTGGTGCAAAACGGATGTGCATTCCACGGACTTCGGTCCGAATATCCTAATCAACATCTTAAGGATTTCCTTAAAATTGTCGATTCCATTGACCTCGATGCTACTACTCGGGAGACCACGCGTCTGCGTCTCTTCCAATTCTCTCTACGGGACCAAGCTAGTAATTGGCTTGAGCGACTTCTCGCCAGCTCCATCTCAAGTTGGGATGATCTCACCTCTCGCTTCCTTGCTCAATTTTTCCCACTGGGGAGAACCACTAAACTAAGACGAGACATCTTGACGTTTCAACAACTTCAAGGCGAATCTCTCTACAAAGCATGGGCTCAATTCAAGGACTTACTCCATAAAGTCCCGCATCATGGTATTGATCTTTGGCTTCAAATCCAAATCTTCTATGACCATACCGATTTCATTACAAGGCGATCCTTTTATCAAGCCGCCGGTGGAAGGCTTAGCGACCTTAACACAGAGGAATCTTGGGATATTATAGAAGAGCTTGCCGATCGAAGCTACGAAGATTGGAATGAATCCCCTGAAACCCCCGTTAAAGTGGTTAATGCCATATCAACTCCTCTTGAATCTTCCAACGTTACCGAAGAGCAAATGAGTGCTCTTGAGAGAAGGATTGATTATCTGATAGAAAGGCATAAGAGAGCCCCGTACCAATCCCTCGGGAAATATTCAATTCCGCCAATTCCACCAACCACCCAACTCTTTTCTCCGAATCCCCAAGTCGTGAGAAAAGTCTTAATTCCGAACGGCGCTTCCGTTCTACTTCCCCAATACCACTCTCACCAAGCTTTAAGGAACAAATGAGGGAGTACATGGCAGCTCATACGGAGAGATTAGCAAAATTTGAAGAGGAGGTATATAGACAAAGAGAGGAAATGCAAGAAAAGATGACGGAAATGATGAACCTGGTAAAAGAATATACCAAGACAAAAGTTCCCGAAAAGGTGCTAGTAAGAAACAATGATTATCCTCCCACTTCGTTTGTTAACGCCATTCCCATTATGCCTAAATATGGAAAGGTTAAGGAGAAGGAAACTGAGGAGAGCAAGAGGGAGGAGGCTGAACCTAATAATGAGCCCGAGACCATTGAGTACTACCTTAAGCACAAAATTAACAAAAAAAACATTGTTAACCAAGTGAACAACTTTAGGTACAATGAGGTTCTTAGGGAAACCCTTGAAGGAAAAATAACAGGTGAAGAGTATGACACCATGCCTATGGGACCTCTGTATGAGCTGGTTCTAAAAAAACCAGTAACTAAAAAATGAGACACCACAGGGAACTTCGTGATACCATGTAGCATAGGTGACATTGATAATATAAATGCCTTAGCTGATCAAGGGTCTGATGTAAACATAATGCCATTATCAATCTATAATAAGTTGACTAGGGAGAAGCCAGCTAAGATCGATCTTAGACTTTCCTTAGCAAATCACACCTATGTCTACCCCATAGGAATCTCAGTGGATGTTTTAATAGAGGTGGCTAATATTGTCTATCCAGTTGATTTCGTGATCATAGACATTGAGGAAGATAGAAACATGCCACTCGTTCTTGGGACACCTTTTCTGGCCACTGCCAAAGCAACCATCAAATGCGGGGAGGGCATCATGATACTTAAAAGCGGCAAAGGGTACGCTAGGATACCCATTGTTCCAAGATTTCCTCTTAAAATCATGGAGAAGATTACGGATGAGAATCCACAAGTCCCTAACAATGTGGTTAAGAAGAAAATGAACGATTGGGAAAAAGGGCTTAGAGATTTCATGGTTCAAGGATTACATGCAACATTGTGGAAGCGCGATAAAAAAGTTAGGAAATAATCCCACTTCAATAACACAAACACAAAATAACCCTAAGGAATTTTTAAAGGGAGAGAAAGTACTCTTATACAAATCATGAATAAGAGCATTACGAGGTAGAAACAAACCAAGATAGTTTGGGCCTTATACGGTGAAGGAAACCAATCTAAAGGATAAAACCGTTACCATAATAGACGACGTTGGCAAGTAATCTACGGTAAGCATACAACGTCTACGTCCTTTTGATGAAGGAAGAGCAAAAAAGGAAGGTGACAGTAATGAAGTCACGTAGGGGCACGACTTCGAGTCTAGCTACAAGACTCATAAATAAACAAAAGCGCTTCGTGGGAGGCAACCCATGCTTTATTGTTTGCTTGTTTGTGTCGTGTATCTTTTATTGATTGTTTATTCTCATGTTTAAATTTATAAAAATGCTTTATTTTGTCTTTAACCTCGTCTTAACTACTTATAAAGGTATTTTACATAAGGGATAAGTGTAGGGAGGATTACACACGTTTTCAAAAGAAATGTAAACATGAGAATTACAATTAATTAAAAGATATACATGTGTGTTTGTTCGAGTCAAATGCTTGTATCGAGTCATACTGGATGTTTTGCAGGAAATTTTTCCAGATTCTAAAGATGTAAATTTTCCAGAATTTTTTCCAGAAAATCGCAGACCAGTTTTGGTCAGGATAACCTGACGGCGTCAGGATCGCAACCTGACAGCGTCAGGAAGGAGAAAAAACAACTAATTACTTTTTCTCGTTTTCTGAGCTACTTATAAATTTTTGGAATTTTCCAGGTCTTAATTTTCCAGAAATTCTGTAAACATCCATTCCACAAGCATTATATCCTAGTTTAGTAGAGTCCTATATATATTGTTACCACCGATTTTACGTGAAGGTTTCGTTTGTTTTCTTCAAGTGTGCAGGTTTAATTTACCAAGAAGAAGATACATAAGATGAGAAGGAGCTTTTCACGCAAACGTTCTTCTTGAAGAAAGATGTAACCACCACTTTACACGGATCCTACCGAGCTAATCAGGGGAGTATTAGTTTCTTTCGCTTTTAATTACCTTCTATTATCATAACTTTGATACTTTCGGGGAACATTGGGGACAAAGTTCAGTTTAAGTGTAGGGAGGGAAAATAAAACAGGAACTTTGAAACTATGCTTATCCTTGACTAGTTGCTTTGTCTAATTGCATTTGCGTAATAAACCATGAGAAAATGTCGGTTAGGTAATTTTGGCACCAAATTTTCAATTTTTCATGACATATAGGATTGGGCCATTAGTCTTAATAAAGCGTCTCATGGATAGGAAGTTATATGACTAGCACAAAAACCTTTACCACTTAAATTCCACCCAAAATGTGAGGATCACCCTTAGATTAGTAGGAATTAAAGCATTCATCTTTAATGCTTAGAGTGTGAACCGGTAGTATAATAGATTCTAGAACTTGTTTTGTGATGCATTCCGAGATTGCTAGTAAGACTACACTTGTGTAGTTAGAAATAACTAAATGATAAGAGGCATTAGGATAACCCTTGTTTGATACCTGTAATTCAATTACTTCTTCCACATCGGTTGAGTAATTCCCCCACATCTTTGCGTTGTACTCATCTTTAGTACACGATACCCTTAGTTAACCCCTCAGAGCCTATCCTTTTCGTGGTTCTCGTGATGTTTTGGTTTTCCGGAATATCAATGAAGAGCATTGTTTACACCCCACCCCCAAATGTACACCCAAATCGCCTTAGCCTACCTTGTATGCACTCACTTTTAGTGCATTATTATTATCACACTTAACCCTTAGTTCAATTATCTAGTGGCTTGCATAAGTTGCTAAGTCGAGTCATATCCTTTATACACAATTTTGGGACGATTGGGACTCATGGGAAAAGTTAATTTTTATGAGATGACGGGAAGGGAACGTTAAATTAAAATTCCCTTTATTTGCATAATAATGTACTCCAAGTGTTTTGATCTTTTCAATTCGGGTCATATTTAGTGTTAGAGTAATAAAAACTCAAGTGTAGGGATGTGTCTATAAATCCCTATCATTTTGATGTTATTGTAGAGGATGGTAGAGTAAAAGTGTATGAAAAAAAAATCGAAAAAAATAGAAAAAAGAAAAAAAAAATAGAGTGTTGAAAAAAAATATATATATATATATATATACGGGCTACCATCCTACATCTATCTTTAAATTTATGTTTGTTTGTTTCAGTTATCTAGAGTTTAGAGTGTCGAGTCTTGGCTTAGCAACGCCATTCTTCGCATGCTTGTAACATAAAGATTTTTGACTTACCACCACTAAATAGCCTATCCCACCAAACCCTTTGTTTCCCTACCGTAAGCCTAACGTTACAACCCTTTAAAAGACCTCTTGGATAGTCTTTCCTAGGTGCTTACGCCAAAGCGATGGAGGTTTGATCTAGTCTCAAGCCTATGGTAATCTATGTACTAGGACCGGTTAATGAGTGTTTATCTTCCATTTCCAACTTGTTATATTTCATATACACCCGAGAGATGTGAGTATCCAAACACCCCATGTGAGGTGCTAGTATGTAATTTCCGTGCTTGTTATGACTTTTGCGGGGCTTATATGTGTTGTGAATCGTTCTAAACTAATGCTTCATGACCTCTAACTTATAAATTGATTGGCTAAAAGCACATTTGCTTGAGGACAAGCAAATACCAAGTGTAGGGATATTTGATAAGGTTTTAAAATGTACCTTTTTTAGGGGTCGTTTAAGCCCTTATTTGATCACTTTTGTATCCGTCATTACTTAATATCGTTCATTTTCACTTTTTAGGTATCTTGAAGGCAAAATGCTGGAATGACACTTATTCGAACGAAAAGGCGCGAATATACGAAGAAAATGGCCAAAGTCAAGAATCGAGACACTCAGGCTGCTGGAACTGAAGGTGACGGCGTCAGGCACAACTAGTGACGCCGTCGGACAACTTTTGTGATGGCCCAGTAGCCAAATTGCTCATTTACAAGTGACGGCTTCAGGTTTTAAAAGAGTAGGGCGTCGCAACTCAGACGGCCTAGATTTGATCCAGACGACGTCAGAGACTAAAGGGGACGGCTTCACAAGCATAAGGTGACGCCTTCGCAAGACTAACGTGGCCAAGACGAAACCCTAATAACGGTGACCCGACGACGTCACAAATCAAAGGGTGACGCCGTCGCATGTGTAATCTTATATATAGAATCCGAATTTTTTAGTTTTCAGTGTGTAGTCTTTTGGAGTTAAAACCTAGACCGAACCAAGGCTGTCTTGTACAGTATTCTAGGGTTCCATACCGTATCTTACATCAAGATAAGTGTTTTACTTCATTAATTTAATTATGTCTTCAATTAATTTTGTATATGCTTGCATGTTTCCCATGTCCGGCTAATTTACTTGTGTGTTTGCTTAGGGAATATGAAACTTAATTATTGAATACTGATTGGTTGTCTCTTATCTTAATTGTTAATGATCTAGTATTGCGATAGATCATCCGTTGTGTAGTTAATGCTTGATTAATCTTTGTGAACCTTAGCTTATAGTACCTAGAGTCATTGTAGGCTAAACCATCCGAAGAGTACCTTAGTGTTAAGTTTATAAATCCTAGAGATTTTGTAGGCAATAACCTTTGGTAGTTTCAAAGAGTTAGGGATAAACGCATACCCTACGACCTTAGACACACAACGCGATTAAGAATAAGGACGTGACAATTCAACCATCAATAGGAGATAATTAAGGAGTAATAAAACCTAAGTAAACACATCTTTAAATCATCATACGAGCACACAATAATTAGACATAGACTACATACACCTTAGATTAGATAATTAGACGAATAGAGTAATCGGTAGAAATACCAACCCCCAAATCCAATACCCCGAGATTCGTACCTTTCTATTTCTTAAAAACATAAAAAGATAAAAAAAATAATCTTCCTCAACCCCAACCTTAGCGTAGTAACTTCTCACTAGCATTCCTATTCCCCTAGAGAACGATATCAATTCCCGTAGCTTACCCTAATACTACACTACAACGATTAGGTTCACTGCCTAGGGTGTTGAAAAACTCGCTCGACGAAAAGGAAGTTCCTTTGACCCCGAACGACGCGTGTAGCGTTATCACTTAAACATATAAGTTTTCTTTACATTGTAAGCATTCTTTTATTTATATCTTCTATCTATGTGGGACAAGTGTTATAAACAATATTAATGATTCAAACATTTTCATAAATATATACCTTACAAGATGTATACATTATAAGCACTCTTTTATTTATATCTTTTATCTATATGGGACAAGTGTAAAAAATAATATTATGATACAAAATCTGATAAACATATTACTTAGGTTGTTACTTATCTGATAAACATATTACTAATTTAAGGTCGTGGTGCTTCAATACATTTTTAAGCATTTTTATACCTGGTGAATATATTACTTCAACAATTGTTTAAGTACATAGGATGTGAGTTAATCTTACCTCTCAGCTCGTTACATAAGCGGTAAAGCTTACATAACAGATACTTCTACTTCTAACGCATCTTTATCTTTTATTTTATTTTATTATATTTTTTTTCAAAAATAATTTTTATGCATTACAAGTTTTAAAGCAATGTTTACAACTCTCTAATACACCAATATATCAATTCAACACATCTAATTATTAATATTTTTAAAATACCCTCTCACTCAAATTTACATTGACTAAAGTAAACATAACTATAATATTATTGCATTTATTATAAATGAAGAAAAATTGTTGGTAGAATTTAAAAGGGATAACGAGGAATTAATTATGTTTTAAAATGTTTCCAATTATAAATTGAGCCATCAGTATTTCTAAAACTACCATTAACTGCACATTATATTGAAATACTATGTTCAAACCGACAAACTATTTTTAGAAAATAAATAAAATAAATTAAAACACTTAATTTTTGTAGTTGTATATTAAAGGTCTAGTCATAGTTATTTTTCACATATTATATTTTAATTATAGGGTAAACTGCAAATTATATCCATAACATTTGGCATTTGTGAGAAATGCCCCAGAAAAAAAGCTTTGCAAGTTGTGTACCTAATATGCAGCGAAACTACCCATTTCGAATTGTAACTCTTGACTTAAAGTACATTGTACCCAAAACAAAAATGATAAGAGTTTTAAGAACGCATTTCCTCAATTTATGTCCCTTCTTAAATTTTAAACAAAAAATGCAAATCATTAAGTTAAATCAGAACATATTGTTTTCATTTATATTAATTTCCATTTTTTGAACAAAATTCCTACATTTGCATGTATTTCAAGATTCACGACCCATAAATAAATCAAGTGGACAAAATTCTTCGATTTTGCAATTAAAATCGTTGTAACCAGATTATTAAGTCGGCTAACCTATCGCCATTGGTATGCTGAACCGACTGATTTGGTTTCGCCGAATCACCGCTTTAGAACGGTAAAAAACATCAATCCAGTACCTGACCACAAATGACCCGGTATGTGAATTACCACATTTTGGTACGTTCTATACAGAATGTAAAACCTAGGCAAGCTAGAGTTAGCTTTAACTGTGGTCTCAAATAAAATCGCTTAAATCACACACATATAATTATTTATCTTAATATGATATCCACCACCTAATTAGTTGTCTCAGTTTGGTTTTAGTGTTTGAACGATTCTAAATGGCATAATTTTAGGGGTCGTGATCCATTGGTTCTCTCAAGTGAAGAGTATCGGGAAGTGATGAAGCCGACTTCTGTGGCCATGGCCAATTTTATAACATGACATTAGTTTGTTTCGCTTTGAAGAGTGATTCACTAAATTTAGTACAATGAGATAATTTTAGATCGAATTTCTATCAAATAAATTTAAAAGTGTGTATGAATATCAAATTTCGCCGAGTTCTTGCTAGCCGTTTTCAAATAATATATTGTCTTTCAAAGAAAAAAAAAAGATTGACATATTATTTATTTTGGCTCTTGATGGCTTTTAGTAGTATTTTCATAATTGGAACGAATAGGCCGGTCAGACCGGTTTAACCAAAAAATGGAGACACTGCAGCTTATCTATAGACGTTGAACCACCGAAAAACGAACTGTTGACAACCAGCAAAAACCGATCGAACCGATAACACTGGTGAACCAGTGACTGACTCGTATAGATGAATAAGTTTTTCTGTGGATAATCTCATCGCTGGAGATGATGTTCCAAAAAAGATTGACGTTGCATTTTTTAGATAGTGTTATAAAAGAAGAGATAAAGATGTGTAATGGTTTTCACCATTGGCGTATTAGGTGAAAAACAATGACTGTGTCCATAGCCTCTATTTCCCAAGACGCTTTTACATTCTTTTGAGTTTATGTGTTTCTTTATGGTACTATTGATGTTTCTTGGCAGCTTTAAAGATCTATAAAAAAATTATGTACAAGAGAAAATATATAGGTAAGTTTTCAATATGATAACTTACGGAATTTTTGTATGTTTTAAAATTTTTAAAACTAATACTTTAGTAATGAACTTAGCCGGTTTTCTAATTGAGTTCAACCGATTGAATCAGAGAACCGGTTTAGTGTCCGATTCGGTTTTCAAAACCTTGGTTTTTATCCTTGCAAACATGCATTAGCTATTCGAAATGACATCACTAAATTAAATTTATAATTGGAACAACATATCAAGCAAGTAATTATGATATTTGTTATTAATCAGCCCCTACAACAACATGTTTTAGTACTCTCCACCAGGCATGCTGGAGAACATACTTTGGGGTCTTTATTAATAGGGCAGCAATATTCAAGACAATCCCTATCAACTTCACAAGCCGGAGGAGGGCATGTCGATCCATCTCTTGGCAAACGGCAATTTAGAGGATGGCAATCTTGCTCAATAGTCATTGATCGAGTTTTGAAGAATGGAGTCATATCGCTTTCTCCAAAGACTCCTATAAGAAAGCAAACAATAGTCAAAGAGAGGAAAACATCTAACCTACTTCTTATATGTCCATGACGTATACGAAATGAAAATTCAATAAAGATAAAATACCTGCAACAGCTAGCAATGTGGCGAAAAGCATGAGCTGAAATATTGCAATTTTTGCCATGTTTGAGTATTATGATATGAAGTCGTCTTCAATATATATACAGACATACCATGCCATGTTGAAGCTGTATTGTTCAAGCATTTATAGTATGAAAATAAATATCAAATGTATTAATTAGGCTGTTACTTATCTGATAAACATATTAATAATTTAAGGTCGTGGTAATTCAATACATTTTTAAGCATTTTTATACCTGGTGAATATATTACTACAACAATTGTTTAAGTACATAGGATGTGAGTTAATCTTACCTCTCAGCTCGTTACATAAGCAATAAAGCTTACATAACAGATACTTCTACTTCTAATGCATCTTTATCTTTTATTTTATTTTATTATAATTTTTTTTCAAAAAATTTTCAAATATAATTTTTATGCATTTCAAGTTTTAAAGCAATGTTTACAACTCTCTAATACACCAATATATCAATTCAACACATCTAATCATTAATATTTATAAAATACCCTCACACTCAAATTTACATTGACTAAAGTAAACATAACTATAATATTATTGCATTTATTATAAACGAAGAAAAATTGTTGGTAGAATTTAAAAGTGATACCGAGGAATTAATTATGTTTTAAAATGTCTCCAATTATAAATTGAGCCATCACTATTTCTAAAACAACAATTAATTGCACATTATATTGAAATACTCTGTTCAAACCGACAAACTATTTTTAGAAGATAAATAAAATAAATTAAAACATTTAATTCACCATTAAGATGGGGACTATATCTACTAATAAGAAAATTTAAATGAGTGCAAATAAATTTTCTAGAGATACATTTCATATGAGTAGAATTAATTTTATAGTAATACCTATTTAATTTTTGTAGCTGTATATTAAAGGTCTAGCCATAATTATTTCTCACATATTTTATTTTAATTATAGGGTAAACTGCAAATTATATGCATAACATTTGGCGTTTTGTGAGAAATGCCCCTGAAAAAAAGCTATGCGAGTTGTGTACCTAACATGGAGCCAAACCACCCATTTCGAATTGTAACTCATGACTTAAAGTACATTGTACCCAAAACAAAAATGATAAGAGTTTTAAGAACGTATTTCCTCAATTAATGTCCCTTCTTAAATTTTAAACAAAAAATGCAAATCATTAAGTTAAATTAGAACATACTGTATTCCATTTATATTACTTTCCATTTTTTGAACAAATTTCCTGCATTTGCATGTATTTCAAGATTCACGGCCCCTAAATAAATCAAGTGGACAAAATTCTTCGATTTTGCAATTAAAATCGTTGTAGCCAGATTATTAAGTCGGCTAACCTATCGCCAGTGGTATGCTGAACCGACTGATTTGGTTTCGCCAAATCACCGCTTTAGAACGGTAAAAAACATCAATCCAGTACGTGACCACAAATGACCCGGTATGTGAATTACCACATTTTGGTACGTTCTACACAGAATGTAAAACGTAGGCAAGCTAGAGCTAGCTTTAAGTATGGTCCCAAATAAAATCGCTTAAATCACACACATATCATTATTTATCTTAATATGATATCCACCGCCTAATTAGTTGTCTCAGTTTGGTTTTGGTGTTCGAACGATTCTAAATGGCATAATTTTAGGGGTCGTGATCCATTGGTTCTCTCAAGTGACGAGTGTTGGGGAAGTGATGAAGCCGACTTCTGTGGCAATGGCCAATTTTATAACATGACATTAGTTTGTTTCGCAGTGAAGAGTGATTCACTAAATTTAGTACAATGAGATAATTTTAGATTGAATTTCTATCAAATAAATTTAAAAGTGTGTATGAATATTAAATTTTGCCGGGTTCTTGCTAGCCGTTTTCAAATAATATATTGTCTTTCAAAAAAAAAAAAAAAAAAAAGGTTGACATATTGTTCAGTTTGGCTCTTGATGGTTATTAGTATTGTTTTCATAATTGGAACGAATAGGCCGGTCAGACCGGTTTAACCAAAAAACGGAGACACTTCCACTTATCTATACTCGTTGAACCACAAAAATCGA
Organism: Chrysanthemum seticuspe; assembly: GCA_019973895.1. Taxonomy (NCBI): domain Eukaryota; kingdom Viridiplantae; phylum Streptophyta; class Magnoliopsida; order Asterales; family Asteraceae; genus Chrysanthemum; species Chrysanthemum seticuspe. The sequence goes on from BPTQ01000005.1 coordinate 243,453,970, forward strand.
ACTGGTGACAGCCAACAAAAACCGATAGAACCGATAACACTGGTGAACCAGTGATTGAGTCGTATAGATGAATAAGTTTTTCTGTGGATAATCTCATCGCTAGAGATGATGTTCCAAAAAAGATTGACGTTGCAGATTTTAGATAGTGTTATAAAAGAAAAGATAAAGATGTGTAATGGTTTTCACCATTGGCGTATTAGGTGAAAAACAATGACTGTGTTCATAGCCTCTATTTCCCAAGACGCTTTTACATTCTTTTGAGTTTATGTGTTTCTTTATGGTACTATTGATGTTGCTTGGCCGCATTAAAGATTTATAAAAAAAAATTATGTACAAGAGAAAATATATAGGTAAGTTTTCAATATGATAACTTACTGAATTTTTGTATGTTTTAAAACTTTTAAAACTAATACTTTAGCAATGAACTTAGCCGGTTTTCTAATTGAGTTCAACCGATTGAATCAGAGAACCGGTTTAGTGTCCGATTCGGTTTTCAAAACCTTGGTTTTTATCCTTGCAAACATGCATTAGCTATTCGAAAATGACATCACTAAAATAAATTTATAATTGGAACAACGAATCAAGCAAGTAATTATGATATTTGTTATTAATCAGCCCCTACAACAACATGTTTTAGTACTCTCCACCAGGCATGCTGGAGAACATACTTTAGGGTCTTTATTAATAGGGCAGCAATATTCAAGACAATCCCTATCAACTTCACAAGCCGGAGGAGGGCATGTCGATCCATCTCCTGGCAAACGGCAATTTAGAGGATGGCAATCTTGCTCAATAGTCATTGATCGAGTTTTGAAGAATGGAGTCATATCACTTTCTCCAAAGACTCCTATAAGAAACCAAAAAATAGTCAAAGAGAGGAAAACATCTAACTTACTTCTTATATGTCCATGACGTATACGAAATGAAAATTCAATAAAGATAAAATACCTGCAACAGCTAGCAATGTGGCGAAAAGCATGAGCTGAAATATTGCAATTTTTGCCATGTTTGAGTATTATGATATGAAGTCGTCTTCGATATATATATAGACATACCATGCCGTGTTGAAGCTATATTGTTCAAGCATTTATAGCATGAAAATAAATATCAAATGTATTAATTAGGCTGTTACTTATCTGATAAACATATTACTAATTTAAGGTCGTGGTAATTCAATACATTTTAAGCATTTTTATACCTGGTGAATATATACTCTAACAATTGTTTAAGTACATAGGATGTGAGTTAATCTTACCTCTCAGCTCGTTACATAAGCGGTAAAGCTTACATAACAGATACTTCTACTGCTAATGCATCTTTATCTTTTATTTTATTTTATTATATTTTTTTTTTCAAAAAAATTTCAAAATAATTTTTATGCATTACAAGTTTTAAAGCAATGTTTACAACTCTCTAATACACCAATATATCAATTCAACACATCTAATTATTAATTTTTTTAAAATACCCTCTCACTCAAATTTACATCGACTAAAGTAAACATAACTATAATATTATTGCATTTATTATAAATTAAGAAAAATTGTTGGTAGAATTTAAAAGGGATAACGAGGAATTAATTATGTTTTAATATGTCTCCAATTATAAATTGAGCCATCACTATTTCTAAAACAGCCATTAATTGCACATTATATTGAAATACTATGTTCAAACCGACAAACTATTTTTAGAAGATAAATAAATTTAATTAAAACATTTAATTCACCATTAAGATGGGGACTATATCTACTAATAAGAAAATTTAAATGAGTGCAAATAAATTTTCTAGAGACATTTCATATGAGTAGAATTAATTTTATAGGAATATGTATTTAATTTTTGTAGTTGTATATTAAAGGTCTAGCCATAATTTTTGTAGTTGTAAATTTAAATGGGGACTATATGTACTAATAAGAAAATCTTGTAGTTTTATTTACTTATTACGAGGTGTTGATTATTACATACATATTTCATAAAAAAATGTTTCTACTTAATTGTGACTATGGACCACTGTCAACTAATTTGACCATAACCCCATAATATCTTTGACTACCACAATGCTAAATCACGCCACTTTCAATTGTTTTTATATGAATTAGTTTTATATTATCCATCACTTTTTTTTAAAGTTACTCAAACTCATTATGTTTTCGCTATTGGTAAATTTATTGTAAGAGAAAACATAAAATTGAAAACATTTTTTGCCGAAAATTTTATTACTTGATACCCGGCATCGCAACGCGCGGGTACCCTACTATAATATTCTAAAGAGTTGAAATATGCGACATGAAACTTTTGGCATCCGCAAATTTATCGTCACATAAAACGTTTCAGATTATAAAGTATGGTTCATTGAAATTTTTTATTTCAGGGTACTGGTCGCCGCATCGCGCGGGTACCCTGCTAGTATTACTAATTTAAGGTTGTGGTAATTCAATACATTTTTAAGCATTTTTATACCTGGTGAATATATTACTCCAACAATTGTTTAAGTACATAGGATGTGAGTTAATCTTACCTCTCAGCTCGTTACATAAGCGGTAAAGCTTACATAACAGATACTACTACTTCTAATGCATCTTTATCTTTTATTTTATTTTTTTTTCAAAAATAATTTTTATGCATTACAAGTTTTAAAGCAATGTTTACAACTCTCTAATACACCAATATATCAATTCAACATATCTAATTATTAATATTTTTAAAATACCCTCTCACTCAAATTTACATTGACTAAAGTAAACATAAATATAATATTATTGCATTTATTATAAATGAAGAAAAATTGTTGGAAGAATTTAAAAGGGATACTGAGGAATTAATTATGTTTTAAAATGTCTCCAATTATAAATTGAGCCATTACTATTTCTAAAACTACCGTTAACTGCACATTATATTGAATTACAATGTTCAAACCGACAACCTATTGTTAGAAGATAAATAAATTAAATTAAAACATTTAATTCACCATTAAGATGGGGACTAGATCTACTAATAAGAAAATTTAAATGAGTGCAAATAATTTTTCTAAAGATACATTTCATATGAGTAGAATCAATTTTATAGGAATATGTACTTAATTTTTGTAGGTATATATTAAAGGTCTAGCCATAATTATTTCTCACATATTTTATTTTAATTATAGGGTAAACTGCAAGTTATATCCTTAACATTTGGCATTTTGTGATAAATTCCCCTGAAAAAAAGCTATGCGAGTTGTGTACCTAACATGGAGCCAAACCACCCATTTCGAATTGTAACTCTTGACTTAAAGTACATTGTACCCAAAACAAAAATGATAAAAGTTTTAAGAACGTATTTCCTCAATAAAGTCCATTCTTAAAATTTAAACAAAAAATGCAAATCATTAAGTTAAATCTGAACATACTGTATTCCATTTATATTAATTTCCATTTTTTGAACAAAATTCCTACATTTGCATGTATTTCAAGATTCACGGCCCATAAATAAATCAAGTGGACAAAATTCTTCGATTTTGCAATTAAAATCGTTGTAGCCAGATTATTAAGTCGGCTAACTGTTAGGAATTATTGTAACAGTGGGTTCCTGCTGATAAAGGTTCCTGCAGATAGTTTTAGTATTTCTGCTGATAGTGCATTTACTGCGGATAGTGCAGTTACTGCTGATAGATATTTCTATTTATGCGGATATGTAGTTTCCGTATTATTAGTATTTAGTTAGGATATGAATGAGTTAATTTAGGAAGAGATAATGCATATCTTTTACGTGATTAGTAAGCTGCAGAATTAGGGTTTCTGGTAGTATAAAAGAAACCTGCGGCTAGGGTTTATGTACGCTTTTCAATAACATAATTAGTAACTGAATATAGATCCATAGAGGATCAAGTATTTTGTTTTTATTGTCTTCTTAATTCTTGTGTTCATATTCCGCGTGGACATAAGTCCAATAAAGGTTCTCCATAGTTTGCTTGTGATTACACAGGTTTACTATACGTTCATTAAGGTTCTTAAGATCTATCTGGGACTGATCCAACAAGTGGTATCAGAGCCTGGTGAGAATCTTTCAAAGAAGACATCCTTAGTCTCTATCACAAAACCCTAATCTCACTCTAACAATGACATCATCAAAACATTCAGACTCAGACAATGAGGAGAAGCCTGAGTCATCCAGTGCTCAGTCTACAATTCAGCAGGTGGTTACCACCATGTCCAACAACAATGCAAAGTTTCCCTATCTAAAGAAGGACGAATATGACATATGGGCTATGAAGATGGAAAATTACATCACAAACAATGACTACCATCTCTGGAACATTGTTCTAAAAGGCAACAGTAAGAAGAAGATCGGTAGAGATACATATGGTAATGTGATCATTCTTCCAGCAGCAACAACTGAAGAAGCTATTGCACTTCAGAGGGAAACAAAGGCTAGGACTACCTTGCTCCAAGCACTACCAGATGAGCATATGAGAGACTTTCATCATCTTGATGATGCAAGAGAGATCTAGAAGGCTATCAAGGAAAGGTTTGGAGGTAATGAAGAGTCTAAGAAGATGAGGAAGTCTATGTTCAAGCAGAGTTTTCAGGAGTTCACAATTTCTGAAGAGGAGGGCATACACAAGGGGTATGACAGGTTTCAGAAAATCCTGAGCCAGCTCAATCAGATGAAGTTCAAACCTGACAATGAGGAGTGCAACCTCAAGTTCCTTCGTGCTTTACCTTCTTCTGAAATTGATATTAAGGGAAACAAAGGCTAGGACTACCTTGCTCCAAGCACTGACAATGAGTATGACAGGTTTCTCTCACTCTCAAGGCAAAGGGAGGCCTTGATTATATAAGCTTCGATGACTTATACAATAAGCTTAGATCTCTTGAAATTGATATTAAGGGTCATTCTTCCTATTCTCAAACTCCTTCAAACTCAGCTTTTGTTAGTACTACCAGTGCTAACACAATGATGTCATATGCTGAGAGTCCCACTTCTTCATCATCAGCAACCAGAGCACACACTTCTTCTACAAGAAAATCAAAGTCCAATACTGTGATAGAGGATGTGCTTTACTCATTTGTTGCTGAGACTGAAGACCAACAGCAGTTGGCCTATGAAGATTTTGAACAATTGGATAAATAGGATTTAGGAGGAGATGGACATCTAATGGCAGATGGCCATGCTTGCTGTAAAAGTCAACAGGTTTGAGAAGGGTTCTGGGAGAAAGTTCAGCTACCAGGGAAGGGAGGCAGCCAGGTTTGACAGGAAGAAGATCAGCTGCTTTGAATGCAACCAAGTAGGTCACTTTGCCAGAGAATGCCCAAATAAGAAGGGAAGTGACAGGAGAAGGTATACTGCATACAAGCTCAAGGAAGCTGAGGACGTGAAACCTAAAGCTTTGTTGTCTCTGGACTCAAGGGTTGACTGGGATGCTCATGTGGATGAAGTTTAGGATGAAAATCCTCAGGTTGGATTGCTTGTTGATACTGCTGATGAGTTTGCACCGATGGGCATCACATCTCAAGTACAAAATTGTATATTTGGTTGTAATGCTAGATATGATGCTCTTAAAAGTGAATTTGATGATGTTAATGGCCAATATAAAGAAAATTTTATTCAGGTCCATGCATATAAGAAAACTATTAAATCTTTAGAAAAACAAAAGGCCTGGTATCAACAAAATCAATTGGCCCTTGAAGAGAGAATTAGAGTGTTAGAAAGAGATTTGGAGAACACCACTAACTTGTTAAAATATACTAAAAATGAAAATGTTAAGGTTAATATAGATAAAGAGGATCTAAAGGCTAACTTAGAAAAAGAGGTGGCTAGACATAAAGAGTGGCAAGAACAAGCTAAAAATCTAGACACATTAAGGAAAAGTTCTATGTCTTCAAAAACTAAGATGGGGTTGGGCTTCAAGGATTACATTGATTCAGATGAGGTATATGACCCTAATGACTATAGTGTTTTTAATCTTGTCACTGATGAAGAGGAAGAAAAATATCGACCTTCTAAATTTGTTAAACAAGGTGAAATGCACACTGTTCCTTCCTCAATCAATGGTATTGTTATACCACCTAACCCAGACTCAGACTTGGATGAATCACATATGACCTATGGCCAAAAGTCTAATGACTTATCTGAGACTGGCAGTGAAACTAATGATTTTGTCTCTTGTTCTTCTAGTGATAAGACTTCAGAGACCCAGTCTAAAGACTATGCCAGTTGTGATTCAAGTGAAGAGTCTACCTCTCCCAAGCCTTTACCAGTTCACCAAGCCCCAATAGTTGCGGTTAATGAATCTTCTTCTAAGATAGCTTATTTTAAAAACATTTCTTGTTCTTTTGATTCTGTTAAAAACAATTCTGATTTTGGTTGTGGTTTGAATAAGTTTGTTTGTGATAATACTCCTAATGTTATGAACAAGCATTTTAAGAAGAAATCATGTTTTGCTTGTGGTAGTACATTTCATCTTATCAAAGATTGTGGTTTTTATGAGAAACAAATGGGTGTTTGTACTAATCAACAGAGACATAGACCAATATGGAATGATGTGACCAAAATTCTTGCATTTGTTCCCTCTGGAACACATGTGAGGACTGGCAGAACCAATTCTGCTGGTAGACCAGTTACTGCTGGTAGACCTGTTCCTGCTGATAGACCAGTTCCTGCTGGTAACCCAGTTTCTGCTGATAGACCATCTTCATCATGTTGGAGAAGAAATGTTCATAGGCCATTAATCAGACCTACTAGTACTTATTTTGAAAATGGTTATAGGCCTGTTACTAATGACCCATTGAATAAAAGGGGCGCAAGGTGGGATACTGCTGTTAAGCCCTCAGCAGGTTGCTCTTGGACACAAAATAGACCATCATTCATGAAGGGTTCCAAGAACAATAGTGGATCTCATCAATCTGCAAGTTTTTCTAATATGATCCACAAGGCAGGCCCAAGTCACCATTGACTTGGGTCTCCATGTATACTAATGTTTTTGTATTTATTTTAACTTGTAGGATGATCCTCATACAAATAAAGATTTAGGTATTGTTGATAGTGGATGTTCTAGGAGTATGACAGGGAACAAAGACATATTGCATGATTGTGTATCTCTTCAAGGGGGTACTGTTACATTTGGAGGAGGAGAAGGTAAGATTACAGGGAAGGGAACCATTAGAACTTCCAAGCTGGACTTTGAGAATGTGTATTATGTGGAACAACTAATAATCTGTGACAAGAAAAATTGTGTTCTATTCACTGATACTGAATGTCTTGTACTTTCCAAAGACTTCCAGATACCTGATGACAGTCAAGTTGTTCTGAAGGTACCTAGGAAACATAATATGTATACATTCAACCTCAATGATGTTTAGCCTGAAGGTGATTTAGCTTGTTTAGTGGCAAAGGCATCCTTGGATGAATCTAATAAATGGCATAGAAGGATGGCTCATGTCAATTTCAAAACTATCAACAAGCTGGCAAAACATGGTTTAGTTCATGGACTTCCTCCTAAAGTCTTTACTAATGAGCACAATTGTGTGGCCTGCAACAAGGGAAAGCAGCACAAGGCTTCATATAAATCCATTACTGCTGTCAGCGCTATTTCAGAGCCTCTGCAACTTCTGCACATGGACCTCTTTGGTCCCACATCTATCAGAAGCATTGATCACAAGTACTATTGTTTGGTGGTTACTGATGACTATAGTAGGTATTGCTGGGCATTCTTTTTGAGGACTAAGGATGAAACATTTCAGGTTCTTCAAAATTTCATTGCCCTAGTTGAGAATCAGTTGAATAAAAAGGTTAAAGTCATTAGGTGTGACAATGGGACAGAGTTCAAGAACGCCGAATTAATTGAGCTCTGTGCTTCTAAGGGGATAAAAAGGGATTACAACAATGCCAGGACTCCACGACAAAATGGAGTTGCTGAAAGGAAAAATAGAACCCTTGTTGAAGTAGCAAGGTCTATGCTTGCTGATTCAAAGTTCCCTACCATGTTCTGGACTGAAGCAGTCAGTACTGCCTGTTATGTTTTGAACATGGTGTTGATAACTCATCCTTACAATAAGACACCTTATGAACTTTTGTCTGGAAAGATTCCTACCATAAGCTACTTTAAGCCTTTTGGTTGTCATGTGACCATCTTAAACACCAGTGATCATTTGGGAAAATTTGAAGGGAAAGCTGATGAGGGTTTTGTAGTAGGCTATTCTGCTCATAGTAAGGCTTACAGGGTATATAACATCTCCACAAAGAGGATTGAAGAAAAACTGAATCTGAGATTTATGGAGGACAAGCCAAATGTTCAGGGAGCAGGTCAAGAATGGTACTTTGATCTTGACTACATAACTGATCACTTAGCTAGGTTATTGTAAAACCCTAAAAATACGAAACGTGTTAAGAGACTAAAATACCCTTGAAATCAAAATTTATTAAATACGTAAAATACGTTTATGTTCATTTAACGAAATTTAAAACTTAACCTATCTATAATTAAAACTTAACGAATATGTGTACGTGATCGACATGGTACGACGAAGATTAAACGTCTCGCGTAATTAGTTGGGCCGTTCGTTTGGTGGATTGGACTCAAGCCGAGAGCCACTTGGGCCGTGTGGTTTGTTTGTTCGTTTGGATCAAGAGGCCGAAGCCCAAACACCTTCTCAAAGCCCTAGAACCGAAATTTTCACCACCTATATATACAAACTCATAAACATAATTTGGAACCCTAGTTTTGCCTCTCTCTTTTTCTTTTCTATTCGGCCGAGAGCTACAACTCCCTTGGTGTCGAGACCTTGTGTCCAACGAGCTAAGGTATACACGTATTCTTCTCGTCTCACTTTGATACGCCTAATGTTATTATATATTGTAACATGTTTTGTTTTGAATCGAATCTTGTGTTTTTGGTCGAGCCATATGAAAACAAAAATAACAAATATGAATCGGACCTTATAAGAATTAAGAGAACATGTATTATATATGTATTGTTTGAATCGGATCATAGGTATGTCGAGCACAAGAGAACCGAACCACATATATAAATGTTATCATGCCTAATAAATTCGAAACCCTAATTGGAATGGAACCCTAAGTGTAATTAATGGTCTAAACATGTGATTATAGTGGTTTTAATAAACCCTAAAACTGGACAGCATCATATGTCGAATTTGTGTGTGTTATAGATCCAATTTTATAAGTGCAATAATCTGGGTTTTTGTTGGAAAAGTTTATTTTATGTCTTAGTAAAGTTTTCCAAGTGGTTTGGTCGGATTTGGAGTTGTCTAAGTCGTATTTTTGAATTTTACAAAATCAAGTGTCAAAGCTGAGAAAACGGGTCTGAAATTTAGTTGTATTGTTTGATTTTTCATTTTCAAACCATAATGAATTGGGAGCTCTCCTTTTACAGGAGTGATATTTATGACATAAATGAATTTCTGGGAGTTCTGGGGATTTTTCCAAGGTGTCTAAACAGGTCCAATAAGCGTAAACTTTTAAGGTGTATTTTCTGATCACTTTCTGGATAGGTCTGGACTTATGATTTTCCGTAGGCCATTTAGCATGGAAATAGAACCCACCAATTTTTGGAGAGTCTTTTAACTCATATGGGAAGCCCTGGGATTTTGCTTGATTTCATTTGAGCTAAGTAAGTATTTTATAAAAATCGCTAAAGTCTGGTCCGAATATGAGTTTAAGAAACTGAAAGATAAAATATGATATCAATAGGTAACACACTTACAAATGCATAAGAAGCTTATAAAATGAGAATATACTTATAACTCTAAGAATGTTAATGTGATGAATCCGTTATAACTTAAATAAGCCAATGAGTATTAAATAAATCATAATCAGTGTAGATTCGTTGAAGGAGACGCGACGTTATATCTTCGTGATTCACTCGTTCGTTTGCTTTTCTCTCAATTGCTTTAAGGTACAGATATTCTGACCTTTTCAGTAAAGGTTCCTTATAACGTTTTCTTTTCGTTAGCTTTTATATTAGGATTTCCTAAGCCTTTGCTATGAACCCTATTTTGTTTGTTTGATCTGTTGCTTATCTGAACTTCGGTTTTATTGAACCATGCAATATTTGTTTTGAACTTGTGTTATGAAGACTTTGATATGCATATTTATTGAACCTCACTAAGTTTAATTATGAACTTCTAGAATTGTGAATGTGTGATTTGTGATTGTGATATAAACTTTTGACCTCTTAATATTAGAATATGACCTTTATGATATGAATTATCTGATATGTTATCTGTGATCTTTGTGTTTGATTATGACCTGTGTCATATCTGCAATTTTGTTTGACCTAAGTTAGTTTGACACCCAAGCCAAAATAATAACTAGTCATGGGGGTTCCATGTCCGTGTCAGTGATGCACCTCTGACATGACTCTAGGGCAGTAGAGTGAAGTTCTGCCACGTCCCTTATCTGTTATATGTTATGAGCTCAAGTTATATTATATGACCAATGTATGTTTGTGGGGCGTATGGATGCATCCTAGATCTGATCTGCTATCCGATATGATTTATTATAGGTGAATGATGTCGTGTGCAATACGCGTCTTCATAAAACTCTGGGAGCTAGCTACTCCGAATTATTTTGAGATTGTTTCTATATAGTTATGATGTTTTTGATATGATATGTTCTGGGCTCGTGGTAGTTAACTAAACCTTTATCTGTTATTTCTAGGTTAAGTATTCTGATTTTGATTTGGTATGTTCAAGTGTTAATAATTATGTGCTCGGCTTATTATATGTGTTTATGCTTTTGTATGTTTATGTGACTACCGTCCACTATGCTAGGATATGATTAATATGTTTAAATATGATTCGCATGCTGTCATCTGAGGTTATGTTAGTTATCGTTATATGAATTCTTTTATCTGTGAGATGAATGCACTAATGTGAAAGTAAGTATCCTGAAAATTGATAAGTACAGTTGTTCCGTTAATCTGGTAAATTTTGCATATACGTTAGGGTACCTATCTGTTTATGATTTGGTCTGCCATGTTAAAACTTTGCTGATGATAGGATTTGATCTGAGAACTGGTTTAGCATGTGATTTATGTTCTGATAGTTGCTAATGGCTATGTTATGTCTTTGTCTATTGAGTTATAGTTTGTCTACTGTGTTTTCTGTATGTGTGACCTGCCATGTTTAAATTCTGCTTATACTAAAGTTTGATTTGGGAAAATGGTTTAATTTATAATGTCTGGCCTGTTAATTTACTATCTGCTATGTTATGCCTCTAGTTCATTTAACTATAGTTTTTGTAAGGTGTTCTCATTGGTATGTGTGACTACTATGTGTTGACTGCTATTTCCGCTGCTACAATATTGAATTAAGTGTGTTAAATGTAGATTAATTGATTTGTATGAATGCCATGATTATTTTCTAGGAATTGTTTTCGTTAGTCTTTAGACTTTTCGTTTGGTTTATATGTAATCTATTGTCTTGATATGTTAAGTGTCTGGTTATTCTGAAGTGTTTGCATTTGTGTCGTTAATGTGCTATGAGGTGTTTAAACTGTTATGTGTTTCTTTTGGATTTCTGTATATTTGTGCTTCCGCAGAATCCTCAATGATTCAGTATTCTCATTTCGTTGCGATTTCGTTATTTGTATATTTATTTTGTTTCGTTATATCTGTTCACTGGGCTTTGTAAGCTCAGCCGCATTTTCTTTTCCTGCGGCAGGTTTCTAAGCATTCAAGATGAGCTTATGGGATAGCTGATCTGGGTTGAGAGTAGAAACGAGAGCAAGATTTGACCATAGAGATCTTAGATTTATTTGAAGATTAGCTATTTATGTTTTCTTTTTGAATATTTTGTAAAGGCTTTCGCTATTGTATAGTATTTAAAGTTCTGATATGAAACCGTATTTGCGATATCTTTACCCTTGTCGGGTTGGGGTGTTACAATTATGGTATCAGAGCCAGGTTTTAGGACCCTTAGAGCTTAGGCTATGACCTGTGAGGATTGGGTAGACATTAGGTTTCCGTCTGTTCAAATATCTTTCGATTCCTTTTGACTGTCGTTCAGATTTGACTCTGATATTCGTTTGTCTTCACTGTTTTGGCCCTCCTCTTTTCGCATCGAATTTTGTTATTTTGTTTTCGCTCGTCCGTTTGTCGATCGTTAGATGGAGACTACCCGCAGAGCCGAAGAAGATGGTGTCGACCCTGCGTTGCTGCAACAGTTCCTGTGCTGGAGAGGTTCGAGAAGCAGAAGCCACACTCGTCTGCCGTGCTGCTGGAGACATCAGGATGCTGCTGGAGGGAGCTGGACGAATCAACCAAAGATGCAACGACGAAGACATGATTCAACCGGTGGCTGAGAAGGTTCATCTACTTCATATGATTTGGGCGCGACGTGTGTTACTCTGATTCGTTTGTCATGTGTTTTGTGACGGTTTGATATTCTGCTAAGTGATTCTGATCCGTATTGCTTTTCTCTGATTTGTTCGGAACTCGGTTTGAATCGTGAAGTTTATCGTCTGGCATTTTGTTAATATCCCAGTTTTCTATTGGATCGTCAGTAATGAGTCATGAGGAGCCATTTTATGTTAGTTGGTGGCCTCGTTTGTTGGTAATATGGTAAGTTGTCTGATGTGTTATATGCTGCATGAATGTGTATCTGGTCTGTTTTGGTATGTTGCTTGTTATCTAGATGTTATCCGTTTTGTTCTGATATTAGTTATGTGGTTTTTCATGACCCGAGACAGAATATGATGATAATAAGGACTTGTTATGTGATGCAAGTATTATGACGCCTGATCAACGTGATAATACCGAGATCATATAATTTGAACTTATTGAAATTATATGACGTCTGGGGAAATGCCTGTGGTTGATACGTGAAAGAATATGACTTGTATCCGTTATTTGGCACTCCTCATGTTCGTTTGAAATTTTGTACCTATTTGTGAGATTTTGTCGATATCTGTTATGTGTAAGTTTTGTACGCTTTGGACTGAAATTGTTATGATTTGTGTGAACTATGGATTGCTATTGTTGCTCTAAATGTGTACGTCTCCGTGTACCCTTATTGTGATCATTGGATATTTCGTGAAGTGTTTGAGGAACATTAGATCCTTTTAGTTGATTAGCTGCGACTAGTGAGACCGTTAGGATTCGTTTTGTCTATGTATATGTTTGTTTTCTGTCCTGTTCCGTCTTGTTCAATTTCGAGGACGAAAGTTTCTTTTTAGAAGGGGAGAGTTGTAAAACCCTAAAAATACGAAACGTGTTAAGAGACTAAAATAACCTTGAAATCAAAATTTATTAAATACGTAAAATACGTTTATGTTCATTTAACGAAATTTAAAACTTAACCTATCTATAATTAAAACTTAACGAATATGTGTACGTGATCGACATGGTACGACGAAGATTAAACGTCTCGCGTAATTAGTTGGGCTGTTCGTTTGGTGGATTGGACTCAAGCCGAGAGCCACTTGGGCCGTGTGGTTTGTTTGTTCGTTTGGATCAAGAGGCCGAAGCCCACACACCTTCTCAAAGCCCTAGAACCGAAATTTTCACCACCTATATATACAAACTCATAAACATAATTTGGAACCCTAGTTTTACCTCTCTCTTTTTCTTTTCTATTCGGCCGAGAGCTACAACTCCCTTGGTGTCGAGACCTTGATTCCAACGAGCTAAGGTATACATGTATTCTTCTCGTCTCACTTTGATACGCCTAATGTTATTATATATTGTAACATGTTTTGTTTTGAATCGAATCTTGTGTTTTTGGTCGAGCCATATGAAAACAAAAATAACAAATATGAATCGGACCTTATAAGAATTAAGAGAACATGTATTATATATGTATTGTTTGAATCGGATCATAGGTATGTCGAGCACAAGAGAACCGAACCACATATATAAATGTTATCATGCCTAATAAATTTGAAACCCTAATTGGAATGGAACCCTAAGTGTATTTAATGGTCTAAACATGTGATTATAGTGGTTTTAATAAACCCTAAAACTGGACAGCATCATATGTCGAATTTGTGTGTGTTATAGATCCAATTTTATAAGTGCAATAATCTGGGTTTTTGTTGGAAAAGTTTATTTTATGTCTTAGTAAAGTTTTCCAAGTGGTTTGGTCGGATTTGGAGTTGTCTAAGTCGTATTTTTGAATTTTACAAAATCAAGTGTCAAAGCTGAGAAAACGGGTCTGAAATTTAGTTGTATTGTTTGATTTTTCATTTTCAAACCATAATGAATTGGGAGCTCTCCTTTTACAGGAGTGATATTTATGACATAAATGAATTTCTGGGAGTTCTGGGGATTTTTCCAAGGTGTCTAAACAGGTCCAATAAGCGTAAACTTTTAAGGTGTATTTTCTGATCACTTTCTGGATAGGTCTGGACTTATGATTTTCCGTAGGCCATTTAGCATGGAAATAGAACCCACCAATTTTTGGAGAGTCTTTTAACTCATATGGGAACCCCTGGGATTTTGCTTGATTTCATTTGAGCTAAGTAAGTATTTTATAAAAATCGCTAAATCTGGTCCGAATATGAGTTTAAGAAACTGAAAGATAAAATATGATATCAATAGGTAACACACTTACAAATGCATAAGAAGCTTATAAAATGAGAATATACTTATAACTCTAAGAATGTTAATGCGATGAATCCGTTATAACTTAAATAAGCCAATGAGTATTAAATAAATCATAATCAGTGTAGATTCGTTGAAGGAGACGCGACGTTATATCTTCGTGATTCACTCGTTCGTTTGCTTTTCTCTCAATTGCTTTAAGGTACAGATATTCTGACCTTTTCAGTAAAGGTTCCTTATAACGTTTTCTTTTCGTTAGCTTTTATATTAGGATTTCCTAAGCCTTTGCTATGAACCCTATTTTGTTTGTTTGATCTGTTGCTTATCTGAACTTCGGTTTTATTGAACCATGCAATATTTGTTTTGAACTTGTGTTATGAAGACTTTGATATGCATATTTATTGAACCTCACTAAGTTTAATTATGAACTTCTAGAATTGTGAATGTGTGATTTGTGATTGTGATATAAACTTTTGACCTCTTAATATTAGAATATGACCTTTATGATATGAATTATCTGATATGTTATCTGTGATCTTTGTGTTTGATTATGACCTGTGTCATATCTGCAATTTTGTTTGACCTAAGTTAGTTTGACACCCGAGCCAAAATAATAACTAGTCATGGGGGTTCCATGTCCGTGTCAGTGATGCACCTCTGACATGACTCTAGGGCAGTAGAGTGAAGTTCTGCCACGTCCCTTATCTGTTATATGTTATGAGCTCAAGTTATATTATATGACCAATGTATGTTTGTGGGGCGTATGGATGCATCCTAGATCTGATCTGCTATCCGATATGATTTATTATAGGTGAATGATGTCGTGTGCAATACGCGTCTTCATAAAACTCTGGGAGCTAGCTACTCCGAATTATTTTGAGATTGTTTCTATATAGTTATGATGTTTTTGATATGATATGTTCTGGGCTCGTGGTAGTTAACTAAACCTTTATCTGTTATTTCTAGGTTAAGTATTCTGATTTTGATTTGGTATGTTCAAGTGTTAATAATTATGTGCTCGGCTTATTATATGTGTTTATGCTTTTGTATGTTTATGTGACTACCATCCACTATGCTAGGATATGATTAATATGTTTAAATATGATTCGCATGCTGTCATCTGAGGTTATGTTAGTTATCGTTATATGAATTCTTTTATCTGTGAGATGAATGCACTAATGTGAAAGTAAGTATCCTGAAAATTGATAAGTACAGTTGTTCCGTTAATCTGGTAAATTTTGCATATACGTTAGGGTACCTATCTGTTTATGATTTGGTCTGCCATGTTAAAACTTTGCTGATGATAGGATTTGATCTGAGAACTGGTTTAGCATGTGATTTATGTTCTGATAGTTGCTAATGGCTATGTTATGTCTTTGTCTATTGAGTTATAGTTTGTCTACTGTGTTTTCTGTATGTGTGACCTGCCATGTTTAAATTCTGCTTATACTAAAGTTTGATTTGGGAAAATGGTTTAATTTATAATGTCTGGCCTGTTAATTTACTATCTGCTATGTTATGCCTCTAGTTCATTTAACTATAGTTTTTGTAAGGTGTTCTCATTGGTATGTGTGACTACTATGTGTTGACTGCTATTTCCGCTGCTACAATATTGAATTAAGTGTGTTAAATGTAGATTAATTGATTTGTATGAATGCCATGATTATTTTCTAGGAATTGTTTTCGTTAGTCTTTAGACTTTTCGTTTGGTTTATATGTAATCTATTGTCTTGATATGTTAAGTGTCTGGTTATTCTGAAGTGTTTGCATTTGTGTCGTTAATGTGCTATGAGGTGTTTAAACTGTTATGTGTTTCTTTTGGATTTCTGTATATTTGTGCTTCCGCAGAATCCTCAATGATTCAGTATTCTCATTTCGTTGCGATTTCGTTATTTATATATTTATTTTGTTTAGTTTTTGTTTCGTTATATCTGTTCACTGGGCTTTGTAAGCTCAGCCGCATTTTCTTTTCCTGCGGCAGGTTTCTAAGCATTCAAGATGAGCTTATGGGATAGCTGATCTGGGTTGAGAGTAGAGACGAGAGCAAGATTTGACCATAGAAATCTTAGATTTATTTGAAGATTAGCTATTTATGTTTTATTTTTGAATATTTTGTAAAGGCTTTCGCTATTGTATAGTATTTAAAGTTCTGATATGAAACCGTATTTGCGATATCTTTACCCTTGTCGGGTTGGGGTGTTACAGTTATACTCGTTATAAATCTAATCTTTCTGCAGAACTACAAGCTTCTCAAACTAACATTGCAGGTTCTTCAGATGATGAATCAGACTCAGATTGTGATGAACAACTTATTGTTGTTCCCTCTTTCCCTACTAACCACTTTTCAGATACTAAGGGCACATATTCTTTTGATTTAATTTCAAGTGACTTAGGGTATGCAGAAGAACTTGTAAAGCATCAACGCCAAGAGCATGCAGCAAAGGATGATGCTGAAAAGTATGGTTATGAATTCTTTAAAGAAACAAAGGAACTCTTAAGGCAGTCAACTATTGAAGCCCGCAGGAATTTTGATGTTGGTGATAATGTATCTATTCCTGCTGATAATGTGTCTGATCCTGCTGGTCAGAAATCTGCTAATAATGTCAATTCTGTTGGTAATGGCTTAGTTGCTGCTGATGGTGATTCTGCTGGTAGTGTTCCTGTTCCTTCTGCCAGTGATGATGTTCCTATGGTTCCCTCCACTACTCTATCCATTGATACTCTGGGTTTAGATGTTTTTCCCACCAGATTTCCAAATCCATCTGACTTAGCCAATTCACAATATTCAAGCTCTGAATTGGATGGCATTCATCATTTGTCAAGAAAAGGCATTTTTGGTTCTTCTTCCTATGATGATGACTTTGGTCCTACTATTACTAATCTGGCCACATCAGTTGATGTTAGTCCTAATGTCGCAAAGAGGATTAACACAGTACATCCACAATCTCTATTTATTGGTGATCCTACTTCATCTGTACAAACAAGAAGCAAGGTGAAGCAGACAAGATTTGGTTAATCTGCATTTCTCAGCTACATTCAGGATCAACATAGGAACAATCACATAGACTACCATCATTGTCTATTTGCTTTTTTCCTCTCTCAAGTTAAACCTGCCAGTGTTGCACAGGCTTTGGCAGATGATGATTGGGTAGCTGCTATGCAAGAATAAATGCAACAATTTTTAAATCAAAATGTTTGGGAGCTGATAAGGTTTTAAAAGGTACCATTTTGAGGGGTCGTTTAAGTCCTTATTTGATCACTTTTGTATCCGTTATTGCTTAATATCGTTCCTTTTCACTTTTTAGGTCTCGTGAAGGCAAAATGCTGGAATGGCACTTATTTGGACGAAAAGGCGCGAATATATGAAGAAAATGGCCAAAGTCAAAATCGAGACACTCACAGTTGCTGAAACTAGAAGGCGACGGCGTCAGGTGTTAATGGCGACGCCGTCCCAAAATTATTGTGACGATACAGGACTCAAAACTCGTATTTTCAAGTGACGACGTCTAGTTGTGAAAGAGTAGGCCGTTGCTACTCAGACGGCCTAGATGCGACCCAGACGACGTCAGAGACTAAAGGCGACGGCGTCGCAACCTTAAGGTGACGCCGTCACAAGCTGATCAAGTCACAACATGCGCGCGAAGTAGTTGATATTGTTTTGGCCATAACTTTTGCATACGAACTCGGATTTAGGTGATTCAAAAGCCCACGCGACCGGAACGAGAAAATCTACAATTTGCTGAAAAAATGGTCGTGACGCCGTCACTCTATAAGTGTGACGCCGTCGCTCTTTGCCGACAGAAAATCTGCCTATAAATATAACATTATAACTTCACTTTTTGTAAGCCCTAAACCCTAAGTCCGATTCCAGGGTTTAGGTAGGTGTTTTTCCAGCAACTTAAAGGGTTTCAAACACTCCATAAACATCGTGTAATGATTTGTTTGTTAATCCAATCCTATGGTATGTCTTCAATTATCATAATTGTTGCTTGCTCTTCATTAATTATGCTTGGCTAATTCACCTAGTGTTTGCTTATGATTGTATGAAACTTGTATATAATTAATTAGATCTTATTGATTTCTTAGAGATGCTTGTGTCTATCTTCATCATTAGGGTGTGACAATTTCAATGAGTCTAATTGGTTTAGTTTATAATTCTTGCATCCTACTGTCTCTTGTTTGATTGGTTGTTTCTTATCTTAGTTGATTAATGATCTAGTAATGCGATAGGTCATTCATTGTGTACTTAATGCTTGATTCATCTTTTTGAACCTTAGAATATAATTACCTGAGTAGTTGTAGGCTAAACCATCCAAAGAGCGCCTTAGAGTAGGAGTTTATCATCCCTAGTGGGTTTGTAGACGAGACCCTTTGGTAAGTTCAAAGAGTTAGGGAGAAACGCATACCCTACAACTTTAGACACACAACGCAACTAGGAATAAGGACGTGACAATTCAACCATCAGTAGGACGTGACAATTTAGTAGGTAGAATTGGATAGCTAGCAAGGAGTAATACATCATAAGTAGATACGCTTCGCGTTACTGGTAGACCCCTAATTTAGTTAGTACCTTTTGGGATAGTTGACTAGCAACTAATTCCACCCTCCCCTAATCCAAACCCCGAGATTCGTACCTTTCAATTTCATAAAATATAAAAATACAAAAATAATCATCCCTCACCTTTAGACTTAAATCGATATACACTTCAGCCTAACGACACTATTCCCCTAGAGAACGATATCAATACCCGTGGCTTACCCTAATTACTACACTACAACGATTAGGTTCACTGCCTAGGGTGTTATAAAACTTGCTCGAAGAAAAGGAAGTTCCTTTGACCCCGAACGACGCGTGTAGCGTTATCAAGTTTTTGGCGCCGCTGCCGGGGAATAGTTATTATTTAGGCTTGATTTCTATCTCGTTTAGGTCTACTCACAAGATTCCTATCAAGTGAGATTTTTTTTTTCTTTTTATTAGCTTCCTTGTAGTCTATCCCCCTTCTTTGTGCCTTTGTTCGTAAAACTTGTCCATTGACTCTTCCGTTCACCATTATGGAGAACGCGAATCCACTATATTCGCGATTAGGTTTTTTCATAAGAAATTATGATATTACTAAAGCGGATTATTCAAGATGGTGGGAAGAAAGTAACCAAGTCCATAAACCTTTTGAGGGTTTCACCATTCCATCAAGCCCACAAAACACCTCATCTAGTGAAACCTATGCTTCGTATGAGCCTTTACCTAGGATAGACTTTCGTGAACAACCTCCATGTTTAGAAACTATTGTTAGTAAGGCCCTTAGGAGAACTGACCAAATTTGTGAAAATATTATGGAAAGCAACCAAGCTTTAAACCATAAGTTGGATCAATTACTAAGTTTGGTTTCATCACGACCTAAGGAAATAGCACATGATGAGCATATAGATGATGTAGATGTGATTGAGGATAAGGTGAAAATTCTAGACCCACAAGGTATCCCACAAGTTCCACCATCATTTAAGGCATACACACCGCACGTGACTTACCCGGAAGTAGTAGAAGAGACTTTAGGAATCCCAATGGAGGTAGAACATTTGAACCACACGTAACTGGAGAATATAGGTTTGAATACTTGTAGTCTCAGTCTTACTCTTAGTTCTAGGGAATTTCATAGTGTTGATGAACCGGAACCTCAATCTTTACTTCCATCCTTAAATAAACGAGGAACCGACCCACCCATCAACCAATTTAGTCCGGGTAGTTTTAGGATGAAGGAAGCCATTCACACACCCCCTTCACCTCACGTGGCATATTTCCACCCTAAGGGTGTGTATCGCTACTATCACCCGCACTTAAACTTAAGTGTAGGGAAAACTTCCCCTTTATCTGTTAAATAAGGGTAGAGTCAGGCTCGTGACTCGAACAAAAACAAGCGCTTCTTGGGAGGCAACCCATGTGTATTTGTTTTTATTTTTATTTGTGTGTCGTATATCTTTTATTGATTGTTTATTCTCATGTTTGAATTTGTAAAAATGCTTTATTTTGTTTTTAACCTCGTCTTAATTGCATATAAAGGTATTTTACATAAGGGATAAGTGTAGGGAGGATTACACACGTTTTCAAAAGAAACGTAAACATGAGAATAACAATTAAATAAAAGATATATATGTTTGTTTGTTCGAGTCAAATGCTTGTATCGAGTCATAATGGATGTTTTTGCAGAAATTTTTCCAGATTCTAAAGATGTAAATTTTCCAGAAATTTTTTTCAGAAAATCGCAGAACAGTTTTTGTCAGGATAACCTGACGGCGTCAGGATTGCAACCTGACGGCGTCAGGAAGGAGCAGAAACAACTGATTACTTTTTCTCGTTTTCTATGCTACTTATAAATTTTTTGGAATTTTCCAGGTCTTAATTTTCTAGAAAATCTGCAAACATCCATTCCACAAGCATTATATCTTATTTAAGTCTGGAATTACATCTTGTTGTGATTTTTCTTTGTTCGGTTTGATGCGTTGGGTTGTTTGTTTTCTTCAAGTGTGCAGGTTTAATTTATCAAGAAGAAGTTACATAAGATTGAGGAGCTTTTCACGCATTAATTCTTCTTGGAAAGGATTTAACCACTACTTCACACACGGATCCTACCGAGCTAATCAGGGGAGTACTAGTTTATTTCGTTTTTAATTACGTTCCAATTATCATAACTTTGATACTTTCGGGGAACATTGGGGACAATGTTCAGTTTAAGTGTAGGGAGGGAAAATAAAACGGGAACTTTGAAACTATGCTTATCCTTGATTATTTTCTTTGTCCAATTGTATTTGTGTAATAAACCATGAGAAAATGTCGGTTAGGGTAATTTTAGCACCAAATTTAAAATTTTTCATGATATATATTAATTTCCATACTGTATTCCATTTATATTAAATCTGAACATACTGTATTCCATTTATATTAATTTCCATTTTTTGAACAAAATTCCTACATTTGCATGTATTTCAAGATTCACGGCCCATAAATAAATCAAGTGGATAAATTCTTCGATTTTACAATTAAAATTGTTGTAGCCAGATTATTAAGTCGGCTAACCTATCGCCATTGGTATGCTGAACCCACTGATTTGGGTTCGCCGAATCACCGCTTTAGAACGGTAAAAAAACAGCAATCCAGTACGTGACCACAAATGACCCGGTATGTGAATTACCACATTTTGGTACGTTCTATACAGAATGTAGAACGTAGGCAAGCTAGAGTTAGCTTTAACTATGGTCCCAGATAAAATCTCTTAAATCACACACATATCATTATTTATCTTAATATGATATCCACCGCCTAATTAGTTGTCTCAATTTTGTTTAGGTGTTCGAAAGATTCTAAAAGGCATAATTTTAGGGGTCGTGATCCATTGGTTCTTTCAAGAGACGAGTGTCAGGGAAGTGATGAAGCCGACTTCTGTGGCCATGGCCAATTTTATAACATGACATTAGTTTGTTTTCCAGTGAAGAGTGATTCACTAAATTTAGTACAATGAGATAATTTTAGATCGAATTTCTATCAAATAAATTTAAAAGTGTGTATGAATATCAAATTTAGCCAGGTTCTTGCTAGCCGTTTTCAAATAAAATATTGTCTTCAAAAAAAAAAAAAAAACATTGACATACTGTTTATTTTGGCTCTTGATGGTTTTTAGTAGTGTTTTCATAATTGGAATGAATAGGCCGGTCAGACCGGTTTAAGCAAAAAATGGAGACACTTCCGCTTATCTATAGACGTTGAACCACCGAAAAACAAACTGGTGACAACCAGCAAAAACCGATCGAACCGATAACACTGGTGAACCAGTGACCAACCCGTGTAGATGAATAAGTTTTTCTGTGGATAATCTCATCGCTGGAGATGATGTTCCAAAAAAGATTGACGTTGGAGATTTTAGATAGTGTTATAAAAGAAGTGATAAAGATGTGTAATGGTTTTCACCATTGGCGTATTAGGTGAAAAAAAATGACTGTGTCCATAGCCTCTATTTCCCAAGACGCTTTTACATTCTTTTGAGTTTATGTGTTTCTTTATGGTACTATTGATGTTGCTTGGCAGCTTTAAAGATCTATAAAAAAAAATTATGTACAATAGAAAATATATAGGTAAGTTTTCAATATGATAACTTACTGAATTTTTGTATGTTTTAAAACTTTTAAAACTAATACTTTAGTAATGAACTTAGCCGGTTTTCTAATTGAGTTCAACCGATTGAATCAGAGAACCGGTTTAGTGTCCGATTCAGTTTTCAAAACCTTGTAAACATGCATTAGCTATTCGAAAATGACATCACTAAATTAAATTTATAATTGGAACAACGTATCAATCAAGTAATTATGATACTTGTTATTAATCAGCCCCTACAACAACATGTTTTAGTACTCTCCACCAGGCATGCTGGAGAACATACTTTAGGGTCTTTATTAATAGGGCAACAATATTCTAGACAATCCCTATCAACTTCACAAGCTGGAGGAGGGCATGTCGATCCATCTCCTGGCAAACGGCAATTTAGAGGATGGCAATCTTGCTCAATAGTCATTGATCCAGTTTTGAAGAATGGAGTCATATCGCTTTCGCCAAAGACACCTATAAGAAACCAAACAATAGTCAAAGAGAGGAGAACATCTAACTTACTTCTTTTATGTCCATGACGTATATGAAATGAAAATTCAATAAAGATAAAATACCTGCAACAGCTAGCAATGTGGCGAAAAGCATGAGCTGAAATATTGCAATTTTTGCCATGTTTGAGTATTATGATATGAAGTCGTCTTCCATATATATATAGATATACCATGCCATGTTGAAGCTGTATTGTTCAAGCATTTATAGCATGAAAATAAATATCAAATGTATTAATTAGGCTGTTACTTATCTGATAAACATATTACTAATTTAAGGTCCTGGTAATTCAATACATTTTTAAGAATTTTTATACCCGGTGAATATATTACTCCATCAATGGTTTAAGTACGTAGGATGTGAGTTAATCTTACCTCTCAGCTCGTTACATAAGCGGTAAAGCTTACATAACATATACTTCTACTTCTAATGCATCTTTATCTTTTATTTTATTTTTTTATTTTATTTTTTTTTCAAAAATAATTTTTATGCATTACAAGTTTTGAAGCAATGTTTACAACTCTCTAATACACCAATATATCAATTCAACACATCTAATTATTAATATTTTTAAAATACCCTCTCACTCAAATTTACATCGACTAAAGTAAACATAACTATAATATTATTGCATTTATTATAAATGAAGAAAAATGTTGGTAGAATTTAAAAGGGAGACCGAGGAATTAATTATGTTTTAAAATGTTTCCAATTATAAATTGTAGGGGTGAGCATAAAAACCGAAAAACCGGATTGAAACCGAAAAAACCGAACAAGCCGAACCGAAAAAACCGCCCCATTTGACAAACCGATGGTGGTGGTTTTGAATTTTATAAAAACCGAATGTTTGGGGCGGTTTTTGGTTTCATAAGAAAAACCGAACCGAGAAAATCTCCCCGCCCCTCCTTTATGTATGTTTTATATTTATCTATATTAGAGATATGCTATTTAATTTTAAAAATTTTAGTATACATGCAACTTTATCTATTAGAGAAAAAAAAAGTAATAGTGTTGTTTATTATTAATACATTCAAATATGTTATATTAATATATATTATATCTTTGTTTTCGAGCAATATTGTTCTTTGAATGTTTTTGCGAGCGTAAAAGTGCAAAGCCGCAAAGACATGTATTTTATATTTTAGATTCATGTTTGGTTGTTTTGTACGTTTTTTCGAAGCTTTGGATTATTGGATATTATGCTATTATTGGTATTTGTTTAAATATTTTTGCTTGAAATCTAGGAATCATAAACACTATATAAGATTAAAAATAGCTTGTTTTCAAGTAAGAAAAAACCGAATAAAAACCGAAACCGAACCGATTCAATGTCAAAAACCAAAAAACCGAAACCGAAAAAACCGACACTAAACGGTTTGTAGTTTTCAAAAAACCGAAATATATGGTTCGGTTTTTGGTTTTACCATAAAACCTCCCCACCCCGCCCCATGCTCACCCCTAATAAATTGAGCCATCACTATTTCTAAAACAACCATTAATTGCACATTATATTGAAATACTATGTTTAAACCGACAAACTATTTTTAGAAGATAAATAAGTTAAATTAAAACATTTAATTCACCATTAAGATGGGGACTATATCTACTAATAAGAAAATTTAAATGAGTGCAAATAATTTTTCTAGAGATACATTTCATATGAGTAGAATTAATTTTATAGGAATATGTATTTAGTTTTTGTAGTTGTATATGGTCTAGCCATAATTATTTCTCACATATTTTATTTTAAGGGGAAATTTCATCTATATCCTTACAAAAACTTCAAATTACATCAATATCCTTGAAATTTTCATAATTACGTTAATATCCTTTCAAAACTTAAAAATTCTCAAATATGTCCAAATATACAATTAAACTTTAAAAAGGTGTCTAAAATATTTAAAACTCTATTTAAATAAGGAATAAGACTATTTTACCCTTCTCATTAACACTCATTATCTTAATTAAAAATTAAAATGAAGAACATATTTACTCAAGAACACTGTAAGAAAATCAATTCGATCCATAAGAATACTAATACAAGACCATTGCATTTATTATTTCTCTTGTAAAATAAACTTCAAAATAATGATTTCAAATTGAAGAAGAAACAAACTTCAATATAATGGTGTTTATTGTAAGAAGCAAATCAAGATATACGATTGTCTTTTTTTATTTGTTTTTTTCAATTTTCTACTCAATAATAATAATGCCCCAATAAAAAAGCGTGAACCAAATTGCAATTAAAACCTGTTTCATGATTAAGATATATGATGAAGGTAGAAGACCAGAAAAAATGAAAAGGCATTGATTATTTGATTAAGATTCAAGGGGTATAATTGTAATTTGATATGTTAATCAATATATAAACAATAATATAAGCTATTTAAGATATTTAGTAATAATTAAATTATACATTTGGATATATTTGTGAATTTTTAAGTTTTAAAAGGATATTGATGTAATTATGAAATTTACAAGGATATTGATGTAATTTGAAGATTTTGTAAGGATATAGATGTAATTCTCCCTTATTTTAATTATAGGGTAAACTGCAAATTATATCCATAACATTTGGCATTTTGTGAGAAATGCCCCTGAAAAAAAAGCTATGCGAGTTGTGTACCTAACATGGAGCCAAACCACCCATTTCGAATTGTAACTCTTGACTTAAAGTACATTTTACCCAAAACAAAAATGATAAGAATTTTAAGAACGTATTTTCTCAATTAATGTCCATTCTTAAATTTTAAACAAAAAATGCAAATCATTAAGTTAAATCTGAACATACTCTATTCCATTTATATTAATTTCCATTTTTTGAACAAAATTCCTAGATTTGCATGTATTTCAAGATTCACGGCCCATAAATAAATCAAGTAGAAAAAATTCTTCGTTTTGCAATTAAAATCGTTGTAGCCAGATTATTAAGTCGGCTAACCTTTCGCCATTAGTATGCTGAACCGACTGATTTGGGTTCGCCGAATCACCGCTTTAGAACGGTAAAAATCAGCAATCCAGTACCTGACCACAAATGACCCGGTATGTGAATTACCACATTTTGGTACGTTCTATACAGAATGTAAAACGTAGGCAAGCTAGAGTTAGCTTTAACTATGGTCCCAAATAAAATCGCTTAAATCACACAAATATCATTATTTATCTTAATATGATATCCACCGCCTAATTAGTTGTCTCAGTTTGGTTTAGGTGTTCGAACGATTCTAAATGGCATAATCTTATGGGTCGTGATCCATTGGTTCTCTCAAGTGATGAGTGTCGGGGAAGTGATGAAGCCGACTTCTGTGGCAATGGCCAATTTTATAACATGACATTAGTTTGTTTCGCA
The DNA here is from genome assembly GCA_019973895.1 of Chrysanthemum seticuspe. Taxonomy (NCBI): domain Eukaryota; kingdom Viridiplantae; phylum Streptophyta; class Magnoliopsida; order Asterales; family Asteraceae; genus Chrysanthemum; species Chrysanthemum seticuspe. The sequence continues at coordinate 243,480,502 of BPTQ01000005.1, forward strand.
CTGAAGAGTGATTCACTAAATTTAGTACAATGAGATAATTTTAGATCGAATTTCTATCAAATAAATTTAAAAGTATGTATGAATATCAAATTTCGCCGGGTTCTTGCTAGCCGTTTTCAAATAATATATTGTCTTTCAAAAACAAAAAAAAAAGGATTGACATATTGTTCATTTTGGCTCTTGATGGCTTTTAGTAGTGTTTTCATAATTGGAACGAATAGGCCGGTCAGACCGGTTTAACCAAAAAACGGAGACACTGTCGCTTATCTATTGACGTTGAACCACCGAAAAACGAACTGGTGACCACCAGCAAAAACCGATCGAACCGATAACACTGGTGAACCAGTGACTGACACGTATAGATGAATTAATTTTTTTGTGGATAATCTCATCGCTGGAGATGATGTTCCAAAAAAATATTGACGTTGGAGATTTTAGACTGTGTTTTAAAAGAAGAGATAAAGATGTGTAATGGTTTTCACCATTGGCGTATTAGGTGAAAAACAATGACTGTGTCCATAGCCTCTATTTCCCAAGACGCTTTTACATTCTTTTGAGTTTATGTGTTTCTTTATGGTACTATTGATGTTTCTTGGCAGCTTTAAAGATTTATAAAAAAAATTATGTACAAGAGAAAATATATAGGTAAGTTTTCAATATGATAACTTACTGAATTTTTGTATGTTTTAAAACTTTTAAAACTAATATTTTAGCAATGAACTTAGCCAGTTTTCTAATTGATTTCAACCGATTGAATCAAAGAACTGGTTTAGTGTATGATTCGGTTTTCAAAACCTTGGTTTTTACCCTTGCAAATATGCATTAGCTATTCAAAAATGACATCACTAAATTAAATTTATAATTGGAACAACGTATCAAGCAAGTAATTATTGTATTTGTTATTAATCAGCCCTTACAACAACAAGTTTTAGTACTCTCCACCAGGCATGCTGGAGAACATACTTTAGGGTTGTTGGAATCACTCCTAAACCTATATCAAGTGTTAGTGATTCATATGTAATAGTTAGCATAATTATGGCCTTTATGTTTGTTATTAGCTTAAGCTTATGTAGAAGGCCCATGAGCTTAGGCCCATGTCCATTAAGGAAATGAAGGGAGTAGGAGTGTTGCCCTAGCTCCCCTTCCTATAAATATCTTGTAATAACCCTCACTTGAGGGTTGGTTGTTCAATTTATCTCTTTCACTCATACTCTACGCATAACCGTGCTACTCATACGTGTGTGTGTGTTTGTTTATTGTTCAACCGACCTCTATCTCCTCTCTACTCTTTCTATTGATGCTTGTGTTGTAAACTTAGTGACCTTACAGTGGTATCAATCGCCAAATAGTTGGGTGAATCGTGTTTGTTGTTTATGTGAGTTTCGGTCTTACGCATAACAACACGTGATACTTTGGTTCGCTTAAAAACGTAGTTTTTACACTTTTTAATCCAAGATTCTTGTACTTTCAACATTTTAAGGTGTTAAAATAACTGTTTTTGGCAAAAAGTTTCAAACTTTACGCGTGGATCATTGTTTTCTTGCTTGGTTTTGTACGTGGGTTTATTCCTACGCGTAACGTGGTTTTTAAGCTTTGGTTCATCAAGTTTCACACTTTTGTGTTATTTTGGTGATATTGAAGCTATTTCATCACTAAAATCTGGTTTGGAAACATCAGTTGGAAGAAATCATTTTTGGCTAAATCTTACGCGTAAGTGAAACCCTAAACTTACGCGTAACGTGTCCTTGGTTTGATCTTCAGTTTTCGTGGCTTACTCCGTGTTTTCTTGCTTGGATAAGCTTGAGAATACGTCAACTTTGGATATCTTTTGCACTGTGATAGTGTAAAAGATCATTTGGGCAAAAACCCTAAAATTACGCATAAGCATAAGCTTACGCGTAGAAATTTTTACGCCTAAGATTCATCTTTCGCCTAAGCTCTGTCTTACGCATAAGGTAATCCTACGCCTAAGTTTTCTACGCCTAACTTCTTGTTTTACGCATAACTTGAGTGTTTTCACCTTACTTACGCGTAAGCTAAAACTACGCGTAACTCTTGCTCTTACGCGTAACTTTGGTGTTTTTACGCATAAGTGCTACTTGGTTTATTGTGATTTCTACGCCTAAGGATATTTCATCAACAAAGGTTCATTCGACTACAAAGATCCTTTTAACAACACAAGTTTTCAACATGTCACAACCACCATACTCTAACTATTTCCCTTACACTTATACTCAACGACAACAACAACTAAGTCCACAACATCAACAATGGAATCAACAACAAGCAATTTATCAACAACAATTTAATCAACAACATACTCCACAACTTGGAGATATTCCACCACCACAAATGGTTCAACCACCACCAAGTCTTCAAGTTTAACCCTACAGAAACAACTTCAATCAACATCCATCAAGGAACACTATGAAGGAACCCACTTGGTTTGCAAAGATGTGTGAAGCTTTAAGCAGCCAACAATCAATTCATGAGGCTGGATCACTTGATAGACCTCCAATGCTCACTCCAGGAAACTACGATCAATGGGTAATTAGGTTCTTTAGGTTTTGTGATCTGAAGAAGCCACATGGAAAGTTCTTAAAGAAGTTTATCTTGGAAGGTCCATTTCAGATGCCTACTATCACTGTACCCGGAGATCCAAATGCTAATCCACCAAGAGATGAACAATCAAACATTGCTACTGTTGCAGACCTGAACGTAGCAGAACTTCTACACTATGAAGCTGATGAGCTTGCAATGCAATATATCCTCTTAGGATTACCAAACCCAATTCTTCGAAGTGTTGATGCTCAAAAGAATGCAAAGGCAATGTGGGAACATATCATCTTCTTATGGAAGGATCTGCACTCAATCAGGAGGATATGGAATCCAAAATTTACTTGGCTTATGAGCACTTCATGATTGAACCTTGAGAGACACTAGAGTCTTATCATCATCGATTCGCAGACATCATAAATGATTTGGATAAACACAACATCATCATGCCAAGAATTGCAGTTAATACTAAGTTCCTGAGTAGTCTTGGTCCTGAATGGGAGAAGTATGTCATTTTTCTTCGTCAAGCGAAGAACATGCATCATTCTACATACGGATTGTTGTACGATTACTTGAAGCCTCATCAAAAGGAAGTTGATAAGGAAAGGATTCTCCGTGCTCAAATTGCTTCATCTTCACATCCGGAAAATCAACAACTTGCCTTGTATGCTCAAAACAGTTATCCTCCTCAACCAGCAACTCAACCAACTGCCACTATCACACCAAATGATCAATCACAGCAATCTTAACATAATCAATTGGTTCCTTACAACAACAACAATGATCAGGCACTTTATAGTCAAGCTAATGAGGAATCCGATCCGTTCGAAGCATTGCAACAAGGATTTGTTATGATTGCTAATGCTTTTGGCCGTTATACAAACAAATCCAACAATCGCATTCGTTCCTTATCAAACACCAGGAATCAGGCTGTTGTGAACAATGGACGAGTTGAAGTTCAGAATCGTGGTTATGGTCGTCAGATGGGTGGTGGTCAAGGGTTTAATGCTATGGGTAGGAATAACAACAGAGCTCAAGTGGTGGAACAAGGAAATGCTCATAATGGGTAGAATGGTCTTCGATGCTACAACTGCAATGAGAAGGGACACCTGGCTAATGCATGCCCAAAGCCGAGGACTAGGGGCAGTGCTTATCACAAAGAGGCTTTACTTTTGGCTCTTAAGGATGAAGCTGGTGGAACTCTCACAGACAAAGAACATAGTTTTATGGCAGATACAGACTCAGATGATGATATGGAGGACTTGCATGCCAATGCAGCTGTTATGTTGATGGCTAATATGCATGAGTTACACATGAGTGACACAGGCCCAGTGTATGACACTGATGGCTTGTCTCAGGTACCCAAACAAACCATATTTATCTCTGATCTAATATCTCCGCCAACATCTGAACCCGGCAAGGCTTAGAATGTTCAAAATGAGTCGTCCACATCTCATTCCGACGATTTTCAACTAGACCCCATAGTTACATTTGACGATCAAGATGACCTTATGGTTTCCCTTGATAATCAAATTGACTCCGTGGTTATACTTGAGGATCTAAATAATGATCATGTTGTGACTCACGTTGAACACACCGAACTTTTGCCTCGTCCAGATGTTGATCTGTGGCTTAAAAACTAACAATCGATAGTAGAGGAATGTCGTGCAGTAAATCAGGACTTGAAAAGTAAAAATGCACTGTTAACCAAGGATTTTGAATGTTTACAAAAGCAACTCAACTTTTTCAAAACTCAAGAAAAACGTGAAAAAGGTTTTGAAGCCGTTTTTACTAAATCTCATCAAAACGAAAAATATTTAGGGAGACAGATGCGTGATCTAGCCGCTTTGAAGAATGCTTTGTTGTCTGAAATAGAACAACTGAAACATGAACATAAAAATCAAATTAACGCTCTCACCTTGGAAAATCAAAAAGCTAAGGCTGAGTTGTTAACTTGTCAAAAACAGTTCTCTGCATACAAAAAGCATTCAACGAAACGAATAGATGATCATCTTGAAGAACTTATCGGCTTGAAAAACAAACTTAAAGAGTTTAAAACTGTTGTTTACAAACATGGTGAGTCAGTAACTGCTATTGAAAAGTTTACTTTAAAACCCAATCCAAATGGATATGGGCCGAATCTTGCTGATTACAAACCTAAGCTTTCAACCAAAGCATTCAAACCAAATCCTGAAGTTTCCAGTGCAGAATATAAAATTGATAATTCTGTTATGAGTGTTGTTGAATATCATCGTCAAGAGGAATTAGATGCAGAAGACGAGATTCGATCAAAATTAGAAACTGTTGTTTACAACAAACCTTTTAACTATTCAAAACCGGTCACTTTCGTCACACCAACGGATTCTTCTAACACACCAAGGATTATCATAAAAACGTCTGAGTCTTCTAATGTTAATCCACAACCAGATTATGCACAAATTTATGGTCCTTTACCTTCCATCAGTGAAGTAAATTCAAAACCTGAAAATCGCAAAATTCTTAGATATTTTGAACTTTTCATGGCTGACCTCAAACTTTTACAACATGAGATAGAATATCATTCTGAAATCAAAGTTCAACACTTTTAATCGCCTTTGGCGCGAGAACAAAGAGACATTTTTCAAAAAAATCTTTTACCAAATGTTAAAAATTTGAAACATTGTGCATTGTCTTGGGAATGGGACTTTTATAAGGAACTTGGAGTGATAAAGGTCGTTTTCGAGAAAACAGAAACATCTATTTCTAATACTAAACGTAAAAAGAAAATGTTGAGAAAAGATGTTGATCGACTCTTGAAAGATGTTATCTGTGCTGATATCCATAATGTTGTGTTATTCAATTCTTTGCCACTTGCATCTGATTATATCTCTGCTGATACTGTTGATAATGTTGTAACTGTTGAGAATACTGATAATGTGCTTCAGATCGAGTCTTTAAAAGTTGAAAACGAACGTCTCTTAAACGAGCTTTCAAATGCAAAACGTCGTCTTCAATGGTGTCAAAAAGATTGTCAAAATCGTAAACTTGCTTTGCAAAACAAAATCCACCAGTTGCAATCAAACAATTTTAATCCAAAATTTGAGCAACTGGATGATCAAAACGTGTCTTTGAAAAGTCAAATCTCAAAATATGAACAAGAACTTGTAAAAGTTAAACAGGAATATGGTGTCATATTTGATTTACTCAATAAGACTCGTCATGAAGCATCAAACGAACTTGATCACTATCTTGCACACACTAGAGAAGTAATGAATTTTACTGGTATTATTCGTTCTGAAAATCAAGATTTGATTCACACTATCTTTAAGTTAAGAGAAATATTAGGAAAGTATGAACAACTTCCACCTACTGTGATTAAGAGAATAGCACCAGTAACACTTAGTAATCGTGAACCTACAATGCCTACTACCAAAACACAAGTTGCTAACGTGCTTCCTTCTACTGAAACAAGAATAGTTGCCTCTTTTCCAAACGTCCACACTTCACAGCCTAGGAGCACTACATCGAAGAATAGGAAGTTGCGACCTAAGAAAAGATCAATAAGGAATGCTTAAGTAGAAGAACACCCTAGGACTATGAATAAGACTCACGTTGCTTCCACAATAGATATTGTGTCTGGCAAATGTAATAGAAATAGTGATGTAACGAATGCTAAACCTTTAAGTACTTTTGATATTCAGTCTAATGCACTTTGTGTTATTTGTCATAAAAGTATGAATTCTGATTGTCATGACAAATGTGTTGCTAAAGCTATCATCTCTCGTTTAAAGAATCCTAAGAATCGGAATACCTCTAGGCCCACTAATCATTCTAAGTCTGTGCTTGGTAGACCGCCCTCTTTAGATTCTAAGAACCGCATTGATGTCCCTGTAGCTAAAGTTTCACCTCCTAGGAATGTAGTGCCACCTAGTGCATTCACTAAGACCAAAGCAAATACTAGTTGGAGATGGCAGAAATGGATATATAACACACTAGGATTTAAATGGATGCCTAAAGTTATTGATGTATGTATGTCTACTATAACTGCTCTGGAACCCTCTAACATTTCGGGTTCCACATCTACTTCTATTCCATCTGTGTCGTCTGTGTGTAATGCAGGTGATACAGATCATTCTCTGGATTGTTGATAGCGGATGTTCCCGACACATGACAGGCAACCTTAAACTGTTATCAAACTTTATTGCAAAGTTCATTGGCACTGTCAGATTCGGGAATGATCACTTCGCAGCTATCATGGGCTACGGAGACTATACCAATGGGAACATCAAAATTAGCAGGGTTTATTATGTGGAAGGCCTCGGTCACAATCTGTTTTCAGTAGGTCAGTTCTGTGATGGAGATTTGGAGGTTGCTTTCAAGGAGAAATCTTGTTTCATTCGTGATCTACAAGGAAACGACCTTATGTCTGGCTCGCGTAAATCAAGTCTTTACACTATCTCTATGCAAGACATGGTTACTTCATCTCCCATCTGCTTACTTTCAAAGGCAACATCCACAAAATCCTGGCTATGGCACCGTCGTCTCTCACATTTAAATTTTCAAACTATAACCAATCTTGCTCGACACAAACTAGTTGAAGGTCTCCCACGATTCCGGTATTCTAAAGATCACCTTTGCTCACCCTGTGAACAAGGGAAAAGCACTCGTGCTTATCTTCCTTCAAAGGTGGAACACAGCTCTCAGCATGTGCTTCATCTTCTTCACATGGATTTGTGTGGCCCGATGCGCGTGCAAACGATCAATGGCAAACGCTACATCTTAGTAATTGTTGATGACTATTCACGATGGACTTGGGTCTACTTTCTTCGAAGCAAAGACCAAGCTCCACAAATGATCATCATCTTTCTCACGAAAATTCAAGTTCAGCTCCGGAACACCGTCCGCCAAATAAGAACAGACAAAGGAACTGAATTTGTTAACCAAACTCTTAGAGAATTTTATGAGAAAGTGGGAATTGAGCATCAGACATCTATTGCACGTACACCAGAACAAAACGGAGTTGTTGAAAGACGAAACCGAACGTTAGTGGAAGCTGCAAGAACAATGTTAATAAATGCTAAACTTCCAGATTACTTATGGGCAGAAGCTGTATCTACTGCATGCTATACTCAAAACCGTTCTATGATTACTAAACGCCACAACAAAACACCTTTTGAGCTTCTCCACAACCATAAACCGAATCTCAAACACTTTCATGTATTTGGATCCCTTTGCTATCCGAATAATGATCGTGATGATTTTGGAAAGCTCAAAGCCAAAGCTAACATTGGAGTCTTTATTGGATATTGTGAGAATTCTAAAGGTTACAGGATCTGGAATCGTCGTACAAAGCAGGTTATGGAAACGATTCATGCTCATTTTGATGAACTTACGGAAATGGCTTCTGAGTATAACAACTTGGAACCCGGTCACAACCGCTTAAACTTCCCTCAAACCCCATCATCAGCTGAACAAAGCACCCAGCTTACTCGTCAAAAAATGGAAAGACTCTTTGCTCCGTTGTTCAATGACGATATTGATGAACGTGCTCCAGGTGTATCCGCTGTTTTCGCTGCTCAACCTGATACTACTCTTATACCTGATACACCTGCTACAACAACTACTGTTGAAGAAGCACCACCAGTTGACTCCAACACAACAGTTGAACAAACCGCTTCCAACAATGATGAACCGGCTGATGATGTTCTTAATGAAGTACCCCCACCTGCAGACTTTGATCCAAATGCGTTCTTTAACCCGTTTGCTAATGAAACTGCTGCACCTGATGTCGCGGAATCATCAACAAACCATTTGAATCCTCAGAATCTGCACAATGTATACCAACATCAACCCTCTACACATCGATGGACAAAAGACCATCCTCTGGCAAATATTATTGGCAACCCGAATCAACCAGTCGTTACAAGACAACGTCTTCACACAGATGGTGAACATTGCATTTATGCACTCACTGTCTGCCAATCTGAGCCTAAAAACATTAAAGACGCAATGACAAAGACAACTGGATAGAAACCATGCAGGAAGAACTCAACCAATTCAAACGTCTTGAAGTATGGGAACTGGTTGAAAGACCAACAGGGGTCTACAGCATTGGTCTTAAATGGATTTGGAAGAACAAATTGGATGCTGAAGGCAACGTAAAGAGAAACATGTCACGTGTGGTGGCTAAGGGTTATCGACAGGAGGAGGGTATTGACTTTGAAGAATCATTTTCTCCGGTTGCTCGTCTTGAGGCTGTTCGGATATTTCTCGCGTTCGCGGCTCATATGAATATGACGGTCTTTCAGATGGATGTCAAAATTGCGTTTCTCAACGGACAACTGAAAGAAACGGTTTATGTCAGCCAACCAGAAGTATTCGTTGATCCCGAGTTCCCGAACCATGTCTACAAACTGAACAAAGCTCTGTATGGTCTCAAACAAGCTCCTCGGGCATGGTACGATAAGCTATAATCTTTCCTCAATGCCAATAATTTCACCAAAGGTTCGGTCGACCCTACTCTTTTCATACTATATCACGGGGCACATATCTTAATTGTTCAAATTTACGTGGATGACATTATTTTTGGGTCTACACATAAAAAGTACTCAATCGCTTTTGCAAAACTAATGAAGAAAAATTTTGAATTGTCCATGATGGGTGAACTTACGTTCTTTCTAGGACTGCAAGTTCATCAATCACCCCGTGGTATTTTCTTGAGTCAGTCCAAATATGCCCTTGAATTGTTACACAAATTTGGAATGCAAAACTGTGACACCTACGCCACACCAATGGCTCATACCAAGAAGCTAGACGCTGATTTACATGGGAAATTGGTGGACCTAACAAAATACCGAAGTATTATTGGGTCTCTCATGTATCTAACAGCTAGCAGACCTGATATTGTTTTTGCCGTATATCTTTGCTCCCGTTATCAGTCGAGACCAACTGAAACTCACCTCTCTGAGGCTAAAAGATACCTCCAATACATCAAGGGAACCATTAATTTGGGAATCTGGTATCCGAAGGATTCTGGTTTTGAACTAATAGCTTTTTTAGACGCTGACCACGCAGGATGCTTAGATTCATGTAAAAGTACTTCAGGAGCTCCACAATTTCTTGGTGATAAACTGGTGTCATGGCAATCAAATAAGTAGGATTGTACATCGCTTTCCTCAACCGAAGCAGAATATGTAGCCATGTCGGCGTGTTGTGCTCAAGTCATCTGGATGAGAACACAACTCAAAGACTATGGTTACGTATTTGACAGAATCCCGATGTACTGCGACAATCGAAGTGCTATTGCGATCTCGTGCAACTCAGTTCAGCATTTGAAATCAAAGCACATCGATCTTCGATATCATTTCATCAAGGACCACGTGGAACAGGGTACAGTTGAATTATACTTTGTGGGTACAGAATACCAATTGGTAGATCTACTCACCAAAGCCTTGCCTCCCGCTAGGTTTAATGAGTTGGTCCACCGGATGGGTATGCGGTGTTTGACTCAAGAGGAATTGGATGAACTCTTAAAACAGTCTTAAAAACCAGTCAAACACCAAAATCTCTTTTGTAAATATTTTTCAAAAACAAAATACAAAAATATAAAACGTGATAAAACAACAAAAATATTCTTCTATCTACATTTCTTCAAACATGGCAAGTACATTTCTTCCGTCAACACTCAAATCTTTCAAAATTCAGTATTTTTTCGATCAAGTGTTGAGGGGGAGAAAATAAATTCTTAACTGTTTCAAAATAACCGTGTACTTGCATGTTACCTTGTCCCGGTTGTTTCTTTAATATTGGTGGTCACATTTCTGGTTTCTAACACTCCTCGGACTAAAATTTATAACCTTTCAATATTTCTTAAGTCGAGGGGGAGTGTCGTCAAAGTTATTTCCATGTATTCTTCGTTTGGTAACCAAAATGGAAGTTAAAAAGCTTTGAATGAAAATGGAAAAGGTGGAGGGACTAAAACTGCCAAAAGCTTAAAGTTATTTTAATAAAACTTCTCCACCTAACTTCACCACTTCACATTTATTACAAACACCAAACTAATCCTACGCCTATAAATCGTTCAACAAATCCAAAGTTTTGATCATCGATCTGTAAGTGATTTGGTGCTTGTAACACGTTTTTAAACATTGGTTTTGATTTTCAAACGAATCCAACGGTTAAATTTACGTATATGGTTGATTTTGTGTTCTACGCATATGCGTAAGAACACATGATCATGTTTGTGAGTTTGAGGTTAAAAGGATAGTGTCAAAACGTTTCTTTAACATCACTAATACCATTTTTCTACTCAAAACGCACCCAGAATCACGTATTGGTTGAATTTGAAAAACTAGGGTTTATGCGTGGGTTTGGGTATTTTCAAATATGAATGTTTTTGGTCAAAAAGATAGTTGTGTGATGTTGTTATCATGGTGAATTGATGATATGTAGGCTTTAAAACAACCCAGAAACTCTAATTGATTGAGAATTAGAGATTAGGGTTTAATGTTCTTGAGATTTGGGTATTTTTGATTCACTGCAAATTGGATGTTAATACTTGGTTATATCACTCACATGACTTCTTAGAACTACCAGAAAAACTTTGGTGCAAATTCCATGGCTAGATTTCTTACGCGTAACTCATAAACTTTAGGGTTTTTGTTTACGCATAAGGTTTTTTATGCGTAACTGTTTGATTGAGTATGTGTGAGTAAATCTGTTATACAATGAATGTGGGTGTTAATATTGATGTTGTGATGAATTTATTTCAGGTTTGCTACTCTTAAAAATCATAATCAAGGTTGTTAACCATCTACGCATAAGGATCACCTTACGCGTAGCATGTTATGCGTAAGATAAATCTTACGCGTAGCGTTTACGCGTAAGGTTCTACAAAGGGACTACGCGTATCCTGTGAAGGATATGCGTAAACAGTGACCTCTACGCATAAGGTCCACTCTTACGAGTAAGCCTTACGCGTAAGGTTTTATATGCGCTTACGCGTAAGCTCTACGCATAAGGTCCCCTGTTCCTACGCGTAATATTTCTTACGCGTAAGTCAGGATCCTATGCTTAAGCTTGCGTTTACGCGTATATTACTCCTGTTTACGCATAAGCTACCATTTCTACGCCTAAGCCTTGATTAAACCTTCATTATGAATTGTTACGCGTGCAAACTTGTAAATAAATAAATCATGACGTCACGATACCAATAATGTCACTAATAAACTTAAACGTTTGATATGTTGTGAAAAAGAAGTGATAACATAAACTTTAAAACTTAAAGTTAACTAACTCACGAAACTTATCACGACTTCATTAGACTATTGGACAAACAAGTGACTTTGGACTCGTAACAATCATTGACTCATCACATTCAATAATTAGACAATAAAACCCTCTGTTGACTAACATTATGTCTTTCGATATGTTGGTTGTTTTGGCTAAATGTGTTTCAGATCACGACATGGAAGCTCAAATGAATGTGGATGCACCAAACGTTCTCACCATTGCTGATATTTTCCCGCATGGCTATCCAATGAAGATTGGAAAGAACAATCTCAGAGTTGATTTTGAAACTCTCACCTGCTCGGAATCTTCTTGTCTCATTGCAGTGGATATTCTGAAGAATCATCCCTATCAGAACATGCTCACCAACTCTGCCACTGTTCCAGAGATCTACATACAGCAATTCTGGAATACAATGCAGATGATCAAAGGTCAAAATGTTGTGACGGTGACGCTCAATCACAAGCAAATCACTATCACTCCTGCAGACTTACGGGCTGTTCTCCTCATTCCTGACATCATACCAACTGAATACTCTGTTGCACCTACTGAAGAGACGGTTCTGCAATTCTTGATTGATATTGGGTATGACGAAGCTTCAGGGGTTATTAATAAGCATTCTCACGTGGATCTTAAGAACATTCCTCAGCTTTGGAGAACCCTTTATATCATCATCACAAAATTTGTTTCTGGTCGTGACAGTGGCTATGAGCATCCCAAGCTCGTGGAACTGCAAATCTTTTGGGCTCTGATCAACATGAAACACATCAAAATTGAAGCTCTGATATGGGATGACATGATGACCTTCCTCAAAAAGCTTGGCTCAAAGATTCCTTATATCAGATACACAAAACTGTTAATCCAAAGAGCTCTTGGACTCAATTCTGATATCCCCAAGAGAATCAATGACCCCGACAATCTTGACGTGTTGTCCGAATCCACTCTAACAGTCAGATTTAAGGAGTCAACTACCAAGAAACAAGGTGATGTGTTGCCGGATCTCCTTCTCTCAGATGAACTCAAACAGCTCTATTCTTATAAAAGATATTTGGTAGCTGTGAAAGAGAACAAAGTTGGTTTTCTCGATGAAAAGTCTTCTGGTACACCTACAAGGAGAACCAGAAGAGGGAGTGCAGGGAGTGCTGCAAGCACTGAGAGTCAGAGGAAGTTCCCCAAGAGTAATCCTCCACGAAAAAGGACTGTTCCTTCTAAGGAAGTTGTTCCCATTCCTGTGCCAAAGCCTGAACCGCCAAGAAAGCTAGTGGACGAAAGCTCTGAAGATACACAATCAGACGAAGAGGTCTTCTACTCTGAATCTGCAACCGAAGCACCTCCTTCAGTAGAAAAACCTCCCAGTCCACCAGCAGATATAAGCAAAGGGAAGACTCCAGTGATTGAGCACGAAGAGGAAAGCTCAGAAGAAGAGCCACTGGAAACTGATTACAGGAGGAAGTTCAAATTCGTTAGACTCCAACACGTTGCGAAAGAATTTGCTAAGGATAAAATGGGTGGCCCCGGAGGGTCAAGTGGTGAAGTTCAACCTACACCATATCCTGATGCGTTTAATCGACCCGATAAGGGAACTGGTGACACCACTTTGAAGCAACAACAAAAGCGCGTGGAAGATTCTATTGAGTATGACATTGAAGAACCAGAAACTGAATAGTCCAAGAAAGATAAAGATGTTGATTATGATATGTTTCTTCTGGATAGTCCTACACACTAAAAGAAAGAAACTTCTGAACCACCAAAGGACCCGAAGTCTCCTCACATCTCATCATCATAGGATTCATCTTCTCACTCCTCACCACCACCATCAAAAAGAACAACCAGATCCACATCCAAATCAGTGAAGAAGCCAACTGCATCTTGGATCTCTCATGCTAAGACACGAATCGTTAAAGTTGTCAAACAGATCAGAAAGAAGGACGTGCTCTACAAGAAAATGAATTTCTTCACTGATCAGATACAGTATCTTCATGATGAGAACAGCAAGATGCAAGTTGAAAGGGAATATGTCCAGAAGCTCATGAAAGATGATCTTCAAAGGAAAATGGACGAGATGATCACAGGATACACTCACAAGTTCCTTCTTGACATCGTTCCTGGAATTGCAAAGGAGATGTTCACCAAACAACTCTATCAAAATCTCTTACACCAGGCCAAACAGACTATGAAATCAACTCCAATGCATGTGAACATCAATCCAGTTGATCCCATAATCTTCTCAGATGCTGAATTGGTTAACCGGCTGGTAGCTCAAATGTCAAAACGATCTACAACATTTGCCTCCTACGAAGGTAAATTGTTTGAAGCATTGCTGGAATACCAACTTAAATCAGCATGCAGAGAAGAAGCTGAAAGGCCTAAGCGTCCACGCGACGATGAAGATAAGGATCAGGATAAGAATGTCGAGCATAAACGCCTGAATAAGTCTGGTGAATCATCTTCTATGCAACCTCCACCCCAACGGACTCCAGCTCAACAAAGGTCTCCACCTCGCTCTTCTACTAAAAAACCTCATGATTCTTCTGAGTTACCACTCGAGACTCAGAAAACCGGTGATCACTTTGAGTATACGGGTGGTGACGATGAGGAATTCCATGAGCCCCAACAACAACCCACCTCTCCCGACAATGTTAAGAAACCAGAATCCTCATCCAGGCCTAAGAAAAAGAAGAAGAAGGCGCCTAAGGATGACGTCGTATCAAGGCTAGATGAAGATGACACCGATGAATACGACTGGTTTTCTACACTTGTTAATTCTACTCCCTACCCACCTGAAGGTCAAGATCTAGAAGACGGTAGTACATTGGAGCATGCTAAGTTCTTGCAAGAGAAATTCCGTGTGAAAAAGATGACGAAATCCGAGTTGAAGCGCATCAAGAATGAAGCATTTCAAATGCTCAAAGACAGCTCGGAAAGTGCTATTGAAGTTGAGTATCACCTTGATAATATAGCACGAGCTATGTCTAACAACATGGATTGGCTCAACCTCGAAGCAAACATCGACTTCACCAAATGGGACAAACCTCCATATTACACCGACTGGTCTAAACCTCTACCAACAATTGGCCAACCAGATCAGCCTAGGATTCCATTATGATATTTCTTCAACAAAGACTTGGAATTTCTTCTTCACGGTGGCGATGGTTCAAGGAAATATGCTACATCTCTGACACTTCCATTCTCGGCAGCCATATACTCTAACTGCATAGCCATCGAGGAAAGGGCTAATCACATGTTCTCCAACAATGTGGCAGTATATGACCGTGATGCATTGTATGGGATTCACCATTGGCCGGAACACCGACGAATCTACTACAGAAGCTGCCAGGTTCAGAAGTCTCAACATGAAGTGTTCAGTACTAAAACAATCGTGGCTATTAAACATGTTGATCTTCCGTCTAAATGGGACTACACTTTTCTCAAGAATATCATGGTCAAACGGCAAGACGAAAGGGATTATGCATTCTCTGAAGCGGACTTTGAGAATTTGTCTATCAACGACATTGAAGACATGTACCTTGCCAAAGTACAGGGTCGCATGAGACAATTCTCGACTGAAGTGCAACGTGAATACATCAAGTCCTTGCTTATCTTCATCAGAAGAATAGTAATCAAAGAACGTGTAGAAGATCTCCAGCTTGCAGTTGAATCATATCAGACCCGTGTCAACTTCACTCCACCTCAGCTAGATCTTCCCGACATCAACCAACTTTCACAATACACCCTCGTCAGAAAACCATTCGGCGTCGTTTATCGCAGTGAACTTCAACGAAATTGCTTGATGGCGTGTAGAGATCTTCAAAAATTTGGGGATCACACATTGAAGAAGGTTAGGGATGGCTTGGCTTATCGGTTGAAGGCGATACATGAAGGCATTGGGTCTCAGAAGCGATGGAATTCTCAGGATCGAAGAGATGTGAAGAGGATCATCACTATGATTGATGAAAGGTTGTATCGAAGGGACCAGTTCAGAACATTAGAGAGCTTTGTAGGTGGTCGTCCCAGGATTGCTCTCGCCGGCTATCAACGCCCTGTTCGCATTCCGTGCAAGATTGATGGACTTCCTGGTACCCCTTGAACTGCTTCTATTTCATAATATTTTGGATGTGTGATTTAATTATGACGATGGCTTGTGCACACATAACAGTGTACAACCCGTTCTGGTAATGAAAGGACCCTGTGGTACGCTTCAGTGCCACAATCTTTACATAAGGAGCGAAAGCTTCTTACTTTTGAGTAAACCTATCAAACCTTTCACTTTTAAAGGTTTTACTCAAAAGAACAGGTACTTCCCCTTATGATTTTCAAAACCTCAACCGTTTATATCACTTGTTGAGGGGGAGTATTTGAATTAAAACTTTGTTCACAAATTGTTCACAGTGGTCATCTTCCCGCAACACTCGAAATGGTCATATTTATTCTCAACTTTTCAAAAATAACATTTTATATGCCATTTTTGAGGAGGAGAAAATTATGTGATAAGAAATATGTTGTGTAAATGCAAATGAATCTTTGTGCTATAGACTTAACCAACGAATTGACGATACTTAACTGTTAGTAACTCGAAAAGACTTGTCCAGGACGGGTAATAATTTCAAGCTAGTTCGCTAGTGATGTAAACGTGTCTCGCAAAGGACTTGTCCGAATAGAATGTACCATTCGAGAAACTCTTGGTAGACATGAACTCTGATGGGTTTGACAACCTTTTGAGGTTTGTCTACACCTTCAAGGTAGTTATTAGAGCTAGTTGTCAGCTAAAAGCTGACAATGTAACTCTTTAACTATGCAACGTAACCGTGTCTCGCGGGGGATTGTCTATCTTGAGTTGATCAATTCAAAAGGTGCGCGCTCTTTCCTCACTGTGCAGATTTCCGTAAAAACTCTTAAGCACATGTGGAGGGGGAGTATTTATGCAAAATATTTATCTCTCAACAGTGGTACTAAAATGTTTTTCATTCACAAACACTTTGAGAGATTTTCATGAAAATGGTTTTATGGCAACATAGGTTAGTCATGGAGTTATAAGGTGACTAAGGTTAGGAATAACCGTCCTATGATCCGGAGGGATCTACCGAAGGACACTACCAATAGTTTGAATTAGAAGTCCTTAGGTATGATTGGAAAAAGGAGAAAATGAGAATCGGAGAAAGAAGGAGTTGAAGAATCAAAAAGAAATTCAAAGAAAAGGGTGAAAAGAAATAGCCCTCCAGATTATTCAACTTAGGGCAGACACCGGGTTCAATTCATATGCTAATGGTTGTCACTTGATGACGCCGGTATTGAAGAATAAAAGCCGTCATGGACCCAGTGACGCATGTACTAAACCTTCTTAGCCACTCAAGTTTCTCTCAATAGAAGCTTGTTTCATTCTCACAGGGAACCCTACATAATCTATCGGCTTTCTCTTAGAGATTGTTGATATTGAAGAAGGAGACCCTCTCCCTAGTCTCCGCTCAGGAAAACCAAAATGCACTATTGAGTCTAGAGCCACGAGATTCACCAAAAGATCTCTTAGGAACACTTGACATTTCATCACTTGTCGTTCAACAATAAGAACGTCAGTGGTACGTTATCGAGTCCTTCACAGATCTTAGCAATCTGTCGAGAACATTTATGAGAGGTTTACAATTGTGATCCTCAGTGATTGAATGGAAACTCCTGCCAGGGTCAACATTAAACAGCCCTGACAGCAGGTCACTTCGGTAACTCCCAGTGGATTACGCTTAGTGTGTCTCAAACGGTCTACAGTCGTGAGGTGATGCTTCGGTGTACCTCAGCGACTCATCTGAACTGTAGGTGTACTTCGGTACATCACGTTATCTCACTTGTGGGACTCCAGTTTAGGAACGGCCTTTGTAAGAATTAGAGTTGTGTTTTCACACTATGCTGTTAACACTCTCGAAGTTCAAACTTGTAAGTGCCGGAATCCGCTTATTACTAACCATTTTCATGTTTTTATCTTATGGATGCTCTGGAGCGGAACGATCGTGCAGATTCTTCACATGCTCATGCCAACATCATCACTAATGAAAGTTCTATCTCAAAGCAACACAAAAGTCAGAATGATTCTTCGTCTAGCCAAAGAATCTACAAAATTAAAGACTTAAAGAAATTCATCAGTACTGAAATCCAACGTCAAAGAGCGTATGAGCATGTTGAAGAATGACGTGGAGACACTGGAGCAGCGAAGCAGACCTGAGGCAGACTTGATGCAGTCAACAACAACATACTATCACTACCATCACAAAGAACAATGATCAAAGAACAAAGTTAAAGATGACGTCAAAGCAAAACTGTTTAAAGAAAACAATTTCTCTACACTGGGGAGATTGTTCAAATCAAGGCAATTCTTCTCACAAGAAAGAAGAATGTCAGAAGACGTCAAAGCTACTATTACATCAGTACCTTCACCATTTACATTCATTCATCACCAACACTTAGGGGGAGATTGTTGGAATCACTCCTAAACCTATATCAAGTGTTAGTGATTCATATGTAATAGTTAGCATAATTATGGCCTTGATGTTTGTTATTAGCTTAAGCTTATGTAGAAGGCCCAAGAGCTTAGGCCCATGTCCATTAAGGAAAGGAAGGGAGTAGGAGTGTTGCCCTAGCTCCCATTCCTATAAATACCTTGTAATAACCCTCACTTGAGGGTTGGTTGTTCAATTTATCTCTTTCACTCATACTCTACACATAATCGTGCTACTCATACGTGTGTGTGTGTTTGTTTATTGTTCAACCGACCTCTATCTCCTCTCTACTCTTTCTATTGATGCTTGTGTTGTAAACTTAGTGACCTAACAAGGGTCTTTATTAATAGGGCAACAATATTCAAGACAATCCTTATCAACTTCACAAGCCTGAGGAGGGCATGTCGATCCATCTCCTGGCAAACGGCAATTTAGAGGATGGCAATCTTGCTCAATAGTCATTGATCGAGTTTTGAAGAATGTAGTCATATCGCTTTCTCCAAAGACTCCTATAAGAAACCAAACAATAGTCAAAAAGAGGAAAACATCTAACTTACTTCTTATATGTCCATGACGTATATGAAATGAAAATTCAATAAAGATAAAATACCTGCAACAGCTAGCAATGTGGCGAAAAGCATGAGCTGAAATATTGCAATTTTTGCCATGTTTGAGTATTATGATATGAAGTCGTCTTCGATATATATATAGACATACCATGCCATGTTGAAGTTGTATTGTTCAAGCATTTATAGCATGAAAATAAATATCAAATGTATTAATTAGGCTGTTACTTATCTGATAAACATATTACTAATCTATACTACTTATAAAGCATTTAGCACCCTGATGAGTGTGTAAATACTCATCATTTTTGGGTCAATCTGAACTGCAAAACGTTTAAAAATGCTTAGAAATGCATCAAAATACTGAAAATATCTCAAAATTGCATTTTATATGTTTCAGATGCAAAATGTTTAAAATCAGATGAAAAATGAGCAAAGTTTGCATAATTGGCAGTTTCAGTCCCCCAAGTTTCAAAAATTGTCAGAAATAGTCCCTGAGCACTTAATTTCAAAAGTAAAATCACCAAAGGTCCTTTTAAAATCATAACTTGTCAAAATTAGTCCTTTGGTGAAAAATGTCAAAAGTTTTGAGATATTACAAGTTTGGTCCTCCAAGTTTAAAAATTGGCAAAAATGGCCCTTGGAAAATTGAAAATGTCAAGTTTGGTCCTTGTACTATTGAAACTTGTCACTTGTGGTCCCTTGGAATAACTTTGCATAATTGGCAGAAGTGGTCCCTTGAATTTCAGAAATTACACAAAAGGTCCTTGTCTTATTAAACCTTTAATACCTTTTGACCTTGTCAATACCAATTAGACCCCCTGCCTATCCAATTGACCCCTGCCATAACAATTTTGGACCCCCCCCTTCATTATATAAGCCCTGGTCAAACCCTCTCTGGTCAAACAAACACAACCCCTTTTTCCCGCCTACCTTCTCCTTCCTCCCAACTGCTCTGCAACAATCAACCTCCACCATCCTTCCAGCTCAACTCCTCCACCCCTTGTCCCCTCCACCTCAACACAAAACAATAAACATTAAATACTTCCCTTCCCCTTACACTCAATCCTTCCACCTGTGATATCCCATTTCCCGCCAAAACTCATCAATGGCTAATATTGTCCCAGCTCATCCAATAGCTCCAAAGACAAGTGGGAAAAGCTCAGAGGAGAGAGAGAAGACCTTTTGTATAAGAAGAGAAGGAAGAGAAGCATAAAAAAAGGCAGTAGTTTTAGTTTTAAAATTTGAAGTATGTCGTTTTTATTTAATTTGTCTTAGTTAAATTCTAAAACTGGAATCTTTATCTTTCTTGTAATAAACTAAGGTTATTTAGTCAGTTTTAACTCACTTTCAAGTATCAATTCAAAGTCTTATCCTAGTTTCATGTTTTTAAGTCTCCTGTTTAAAAAATCAGTTTACATGTTTTTGAATTCAAGCTTAAGTTAGCTAATTTATAATACGAATAAGCTTATCTAAGTTACTGATAGCTTCTGGTACTTTCATAATTCAGTTTCAATCAAAATTAGTATTAGGTCAACGAAAGTCAACTGAGCTCATTTGGGAATGGAAATAATATTGGGTTGATGCAGAGCATGGATTTGGGTTGAATTATATTAGTTTAGTGTAGATTGGGTTTGGTTTAGAGCTGGACTGTTGTAAGTCTTTCATTCACTGTATGTCAATTTTTTTCTTTTTGCTCAAATCTGCATGTCCTTGTTCTCATTGAGTTAGTCTTAACTGTTACTTCAAATCACTGCATTTAGATATATTTAGGTTAGTTATAGTTAGATTAAGCATTGGTTTGCATTAATCAAGTAGTTTGTATGTTAAAATCTCTATAATAGTTTCTAAACTAGTGTTTGGTATAATCTATTAATTGGAGTTTTATAGCTTCTCAGTAGCTAAAATCAGTTGATAAAGCCATCTTTAGATATACTAGAGTCATTTAGCTCATTTAATTACACCTTAGAACATTAGAAGTCAAAATTTCTTTCAAACTGCTCTAATTTCCATATTACTAATAATCAACTGCTCATATCTTGCATATAGGATTATAAGTAGTTATAATAGTCTAAGTTAGTTTCATTTAGTCATAAAACATCAGTTTCATTCCATTGCATAAGCTCAAATCTCAAATAAGTCAAACTGCTTCATTATTTAAAACGTCAAAATTTCCTAGAAGCAGTTTTTGAATAAACTTTACAATTTCACTGTGATCGTATCATTAGGATTTAGCTTAAATCCTTTTGGGATATTAAAGTTCAGTTTCTTAAATAAATTAGAAAAATAGTAGTTCACTTCTAACTAGCTTATTAAGTGCTTATTGATCAGCTTCTTTCAAGTCCTTTTTCTGAAAAGTGTCCTGTGCCAACAGTGCTTGTTTTGGCTTATTTTGTGCTTATTTTCAAGTTATATTGCTTATTCAGTTATAATATTAGCTTATAATCAGTATCTAGCTTATTTCCAATTCACCTTGTGCTTATTCATTAGCTTATTAGTTATTTAGCTTAATCATTTTGCTTATTTCCATTTCTTACACCACTGTTGAGATAAATTAGCTCAAACTGAGCTTATTAGTGATTTTCATAAAAAGTTTCAGTTGTAAAAAGTGCTTATTTTAGTGTGCTTAATAAGTTTGTAAAAGAAAAATAAAATAAAAAAACAGTTTAAAAATATTGCAACTGGTGGGATTCGAACCAAGGTCTGCCAGTTCACTCATCCACGCTTCAGCACACACCTGCACTACCATCTATGCCCTTGGGTCTTTATTGTTTTATTTTGCACTAGTTAATCTTTTATCCTAGTTTTCTTTATTTTAGCTTAAAACTCTTTTTTGCTTAATTTACTGCTTATCTAAACTGTTTTTACAAATTTGATATTTTTCTTAGGTTAGTTTTATCAAAAAGTAGTTTTCATGAATTTTTCAGATTTTTTCAGATTGTTTTAGTATTTTTAATAATTTAATTAGTGTTATTTGGTTTTTAATTCGTAATAAAAAATATAAAAGTCAAAAAAATATAAATCTTTTTTCTAAAATTTTCTTTTGTCATATATTAAGTAAAAAAATTGTTTTTACACTTGTAGGTGTTTTATTTCACAAATTTTACGTTTTTGCTTGCGCACTCGCGTAATTTTTATAAATAACGTACGTTTTCATTTTAAATCAAGTTTTTAGATAATTTAAGTTTACGTTTTAGTTAAAATAGTTTATTTAAGTTATTTTATTTTATAAGATCACAAAAACATCATTGTAAAAATAGTGATAGCGTTTATTTAATATATTTTAGCTTTTTAATTTGCATTTAAGTCGCTGTAATTTATAAATTTTTTCTTTAGGTATAATTCAATCTAAATCTTTACTGATCACTATCCTTAGTGATCATTCTATCATCTGATCAAGTGTTTACACACCATTGAGTCTCCGTGGGACTTAACGACCCGGGAATTCATTATATTCTCTGATCTTCATTGCATTTGTGTTTTAACTGTTTTAAGTTTCTTACGGTTAGCCATTCACAAGTGGCTAGCTTGTGTGAGGTAGTTTGACCGTTTTCAGCACCCAATCAAATTTTGGCGCCGCTGCCGGGGAGGCTTTAGCGTGTTCTAAACCTTTTTCAGACCCATTCTTGCACATATTCCATCTTTTGTAAAAAAGTTTTTTGTAAAGTTTTCAAAAATCCAAAAGTTCATTAACACTTTTCCTGAAGTGTTATCAACACCAAAAATATTTTCATTCTTTGTTTTTATAGAATGTTTTTCAAAAATCCAAAAAAATCCATCTTTACCCTCTCACATCTTTTGATTCTACATTTCTTACCCTCTAAAACCATTTGATTCTTTCTATGTCTCATCCTCACCAATTTGGTTGTGAATGGTGTGGGGGACTTCAAAATGGTGGAAATTGCCCCGGTTGTGGCATTGTGAATCCGGGAAACGGGTTTGTCTATGACCAAAATCCCTACAATGAAACAACTAATTTCCTCAACCAACCCCCGCACTATGAGATGGAGACATATTCTTGTGAGTATTGTGGAGGTCCTCACCCGAGTTTTGAGTGTCAAACGGGGAACACGCTTGTCTATGAGCAAAATCCTTGTAACAATTATGACTACTCTTATCATGACCAACCTCCACAGTACCAAACGATTCAAACACAACCTCTGCAAATTCCTCATGAACTTCTCGAAAATTGTCTAGATATACTCAAAGATTTAAAAGAATTGGTTAAAGAAGAGTCTCGTCAGAAAACGTATGCTGAAGAACAAGCAGCTAGAGTAAGTTCTCAATATTGGAAACCTCTCGTGTACGACTATGATGACGATGACGACGATGATTTTGATGAGGAATCTACGACTCCGAGTGGCAATCCCACTCCCGTTTCTGAGCCTTTCATTTCCGACTCTTCCCCTTCACTCACGCCGGTTGAGAGAAGTGAATTCCTTTTGGAAGAGGTCGATGATCCTATTTCTTTGAAATTTTTTGATCCCGAGGACTCTCTCACCATGGGGGATAAGTATCTCAGCACTATTCCGGAAACGGAATCATCTAATGTTGAGAACCTTATCCCGATCCCAAGTGAGTCTGAGGGAATTCTTGACCATGAGTGTGATGTGTTTTCTCCTCTTACAAATGATCTTGTTGAGACTTTCTCAGATTATGACAGTGATTATAGTGATGCCGATTCTTTATATTCTAAAGACATAGAATTTATTGATGCATCACTTCCACATTCCGAGATCGTCAACTTAGAAGAGGATGTTGACCATGTTGTTTCCACAATAGTTAATACGACTATCACTAATCCCTTATTCGAATTCGATTCTGAATTTACTATAAATTTAGTTAATCCAATCTTTGATAGTGATGAGTCTGACACGGAGACTATAATGGACGAGGTGCATATTTATAGCCCACAAAGTACCGCACATGTCCCACCTCCGTATACTCTTCACGAGGAGTTCTCCAGTGAACTCACTCATATCATATCTCCGCTGGAGTATGATTGCTTGGATGGCAAAAATCATGATCGGGGGGAGAGAATCTCAATTTGCATAGTTATGACAAATCTTCCCACCCTCCCAACCGAGATGCCTTCCAACCCAAAGAGCTCAACAAATAAAATCCAAATAAGTGCAACTGCACTTAATCCCGAGGAAGAAGATCTAGTCATGATTGTTATCATGATTTTCCTTCTTTTCTTCACCTACTCAGTGACTTCCTCTCTTCTTCACTCCTTCGGGAATGAAGACACTATCTTTGACCCCGGCATTTTCATTTATCATCTGTGATCCGGGTCTTTCTCTGTATATCTCGTCGGTGTGGAACTTTCACGTGCTTCAAATGTTTGTCCAAACATCTTGAATGAAAGTCCGATGGAGATTGTTTCTTCCACTTTGCTTCCCCATGAACCAATGAATGCGGGGATTGAGTCAAGCTAGCGACTCGGTAATCAAAAACAGTAGCACACTATGTGGGTTTTCACCCATATTTCTGTCTTCTTACCCCTTTCTACCACCCTAGTGTGGGGGAGATGCCCCACATGTTATATATATATATATAAGTTTTTCAAAAAAAAAAAAAAAAAACCTCTTTCAAATAATGGGCGTAGTATTTCCCTTTTACGTTCTTTGTTTCGGCATAACCGCCGATACTTTGAATATTGAGGGCAATATTCATTTCTAAGTGTGGGGGGGAATTCTCACGAATTTTATCATATATTATCCACCCAATTCCCCCGTTTTTGGCCAATATTTTTTTTGGAGTAAGTGTTCTGCACTTACTCAGCTTATGGTTATCAGTCCGCCATGTCTAATAAACAAAAGGATTGGCTAATCCAGGAGCAAACGGCTCTTGGTAAAGATATATCAAATCCGTTTACGGCTTTCAATTTGCCCAAAATTGTATGGTATTCAGCTCACCATATCCTAAAAAGTGAAGAGTTGGCTAGCCCGCAAGTTTATGGCTTGTGGTAAAGGCAGTGAAAAATCCATAATTGGTAATCAGCTCACCAAAGATAATACTGATAATTTATCTAAGAGTTGGCTAGTCCAGAGCAAACGGCTTCTGGTAAAGACAAATCAAATCCGTTTACAGCTTATGATTTGCTCAAAATCATTTGGTTATCAGTGTACCAAGGTTCTTACTTGAACTGAAACATTTGGCTACTCCAGAAGTAATGGCTTTTGGTAAAGAGATTCAAATCCATTAAGTTTTTCTCAAAAGATTGCTAGGGACTAGCAATAGTTTAGTGTGGGGGATTGATGAGTGTGTAAATACTCATCATTTTTGGGTCAATATGAACTGCAAAACGTTTAAAAATGCTCAGAAATGCATCAAAATACTGAAAATATCTCAAAATTGCATTTTATATGTTTCAGATGCAAAATGTTTAAAATCAGATGAAAAATGAGCAAAGTTTGCATAATTGGCAGTTTCAGTCCCCCAAGTTTCAAAAATTGTCAGAAATAGTCCCTGAGCACTTAATTTCAAAAGTAAAATCACCAAAGGTCCTTTTAAAATCATAACTTGTCAAAATTAGTCCTTTGGTGTAAAATGTCAAAAGTTTTGAGATATTACAAGTTTGGTCCTCCAAGTTTAAAAATTGGCAAAAATGGCCTTTGGAAAATTGAAAATGTCAAGTTTGGTCCTTGTACTATTGAAACTTGTCACTTGTGGTCCCTTGGAATAACTTTGCATAATTGGCAGAAGTGGTCCCTTGAATTTCAGAAATTACACAAAAGGTCCTTGTCTTATTAAACCTTTAATACCTTTTGACCTTGTCAATACCAATTAGACCCCCTGCCTATCCAATTGACCCCTGCTATAACAATTTTAGACCCCCCTTCATTATATAAGCCCTGGTCAAACCCTCTCTGGTCAAACAAACACAACCCCTTTTTCCCGCCTACCTTCTCCTTTCTCCCAACTGCTCTACAACAATCAACCTCCACCATCCTTCCAGCTCAACTCCTCCACCCCTTGTCCCCTCCACCTCAACACAAAACAATAAACATTAAATACTTCCCTTCCCCTTACACTCAATCCTTCCACCTGTGATATCCCATTTCCCGCCAAAACTCATCAATGGCCAATATTGTCCCAGCTCATCCAATAGCTCCAAAGACAAGTGGGAAAAACTCAGAGGAGAGAGAGAAGACCTTTTGTATAAGAAGAGAAGGAAGAGAAGCATAAAAAAAGGCAGTAGTTTTAGTTTTAAAATTTGAAGTATGTCCTTTTTATTTAATTTGTCTTAGTTAAATTCTAAAACAGTAATCTTTATCTTTCTTGTAATAAACTAAGGTTATTTAGTCAGTTTTAACTCACTTTCAAGTATCAATTCAAAGTCTTATCCTAGTTTCATGTTTTTAAGTCTCCTGTTTAAAAAATCAGTTTACATGTTTTTGAATTCAAGCTTAAGTTAGCTCATTTATAATACGAATAAGCTTATCTAAGTTACTGATAGCTTCTGGTACTTTCATAATTCAGTTTCAATCAAAATTAGTATTAGGTCAACGAAAGTCAACTGAGCTCATTTGGGAATGGAAATAATATTGGGTTGATGCAGAGCATGGATTTGGGTTGAATTATATTAGTTTAGTGTAGATTGGGTTTGGTTTAGAGCTGGACTGTTGTAAGTCTTTCATTCACTGTATGTCAATTTTTTTCCTTTTGCTCAAATCTGCATGTCCTTGTTCTCATTGAGTTAGTCTTAACTGTTACTTCAAATCACTGCATTTAGATATATTTAGGTTAGTTATAGTTAGATTAAGCATTGGTTTGCATTAATCAAGTAGTTTGTATGTTAAAATCTCTATAATAGTTTCTAAACTAGTGTTTGGTATAATCTGTTAATTGGAGTTTTATAGCTTCTCAGTAGCTAAAATCAGTTGATAAAGCCATCTTTAGATATACTAGAGTCATTTAGCTCATTTAATTACACCTTAGAACATTAGAAGTCAAAATTTCTTTCAAACTGCTCTAATTTCCATATTACTAATAATCAACTGCTCATATCTTGCATATAGGATTATAAGTAGTTATAATAGTCTAAGTTAGTTTCATTTAGTCATAAAACATCAGTTTCATTCCATTGCATAAGCTCAAATCTCAAATAAGTCAAACTGCTTCATTATTTAAAAAGTCAAAATTTCCTAGAAGCAGTTTTTGAATAAACTTTACAATTTCACTGTGATCTTATCATTAGGATTTAGCTTAAATCCTTTTGGGATATTAAAGTTCAGTTGCTTAAATAAATTAGAAAAATAGTAGTTCATTTCTAACTAGCTTATTAAGTGCTTATTGATCAGCTTCTTTCAAGTCC
>BPTQ01000005.1:243508818-243627929 GCA_019973895.1 Chrysanthemum seticuspe
TTAATATAGGTATTGTAAACCGTAAAACACTCTTTACGGGGACTTTTTTTCGATACACTCAACACATGGATTGTACCTCGGTTTGGTGGGTAAAGCTTAACATTGAGAACTGAATTTCATGTAACATGGGTTTTGTTTTTACTATTCTCAAAATTCTTGCATAAAGGAGTTAATTACAGGTAAGAATTTAAAATTTGTTTTTTACGTTTAGTAATTTAATTTAGACTTGTATGACATAAGGTAAATATAATTAAAGGTAAAAAACTTGTTTTAAGGATGTAAACGTACATAAAGTTCTAAGTGCCGGGTATTTATTTAGTTCACCTGTTTTAAGAAGCTAAAACGTTAATTTTAGCAACATCGGTCTAATAATTCAGCCGATTGACAATCCTTAATAACCTTTATCAGCAGGAACCCACTGTTACAATAATTCCTAACAGTTAGCCGACTTAATAATCTGGCTACAACGATTTTAATTGCAAAATCGAAGAATTTTGTCCACTTGATTTATTTATGGGCCGTGAATCTTGAAATACATGCAAATGTAGGAATTTTGTTCAAAAAATGGAAATTAATATAAATGGAATACAGTATGTTCAGATTTAATTTAATGATTTGCATTTTTTGTTTAAAATTTAAGAATGGACATTAATTGAGGAAATACGTTCTTAAAACTCTTATCATTTTTGTTTTGGGTACAATGTACTTTAAGTCAAGAGTTACAATTCGAAATGGGTGGTTTGGCTCCATGTTAGGTACACAACTCACATAGCTTTTTTTCAGGGGCATTTCTCACAAAATGCCAAATGTTATGGATATAATTTGCAGTTTACCCTATAATTAAAATAAAATATGTGAAAAATAATTATGGCTAGACCTTTAATATACAACTACAAAAATTAAGTACATAATCATATAAAATTAATTCTACTCATATGAAATGTATCTCTAGAAAAATTATTTGCACTCATTTAAATGTTTTAATTTAATTTATTTATTTTCTAAAAATAGTTTGTCGGTTTGAACATAGTATTTCATTATAATGTGCAATTAATGGTAGTTTTAGAAATAGTGATGGCTCAATTTATAATTGGAGACATTTTAAAACACAATTAATTCCTCGGTCTCCCTTTTAAATTCTACCAACAATTTTTCTTCATTTATAATAAATGCAATAATATTATAGTTATGTTTACTTTAGTCAATGTAAATTTGAGTGAGAGGGTATTTTAAAAATATCAATAATTAGATAGGTGTGGTTCTACCTTGTGGAAGAACTCGTGGTTAGCCTAGTACCGGAAAAAGAATAGGCGACGTTGTGAAGGCTTTTCCGCCATAAGGAGTTGGTGTCATGTAGTGTTTACGAACTCCCGAGTAGGTGACTCGGGGAGTGGAGTAGGGCAAGGAAGGTGTCCTTGTAGCCGAACCACTATAAATACTCGCGTCGTGGTTATGTGCTTCTTACTCCATATCTTTCATTACACATTTATATATCTATCTATCAACGTCCAACATACACATCCAAATAGATTGACATAAGTCGATCTAAATATTTTAAAACGAAGATTTAATTGGTAAAACTATTCAACCCCCCCCCCCTTCTAGTTTTCCACAATTGGCATCAGAGCTTCGTTACCAAGTTTCTTAGAGTATGTTCTACTTTAAAAACTTGATACGATCTGTGTATGTTTGAAAACTACAAAGAAGGATTTTTTTTTACTAAAGGTCATGTTTTAAAAATCATCATATTGTATAATGTTGGAAAATGATAGAACGTTCTAATATTTTCCTTGTTAAGAATTCTCCATACTTGGATTTGGGCATACTAATTCCTTAAAAGGAATATTTAGCAACGAATCATGGATTTGGGCTGTTAGGAATTAGAAATTCCAGGTATTAAAGAGTCGGTCACCTCAAGTATATGTCATCGTTAGAAAGCTCGTAGTCGTAGTTCTTTTAAGCTAAGTAGTATTTAGTTAAGTAACACCGTGGAGGACGGATGGGTCTTTACCCACTGTATGCCTGATCCACAACCCGTTGTGTGGCGTTTTATTGTAAGACTATAAATACTCTCTACCTTCCAAGGTAGAGAGTTGGAGCTCATAATAAGATTTTTCTTTCTCTCACTAAAGTTCCCAAACCTCTAACTTTCTCTCTCTAAACATCATTTGATACGCCACCTTGTGTTCATGGTTTGATGTGTATGTGAAATCCAATAGCTTACAGTTGGTATCAGAGCGCCATGGTTAGATCATCTCTTACATATCTTTGGATTTCTAGTGGTTTTTGAGTTTGAAAAAGTTTAGTGGTTTTTGCATCATTTGGGTGATTTCTTGTGTTAAAGATTGGATTTTGTTAGTACTTTTGTGTTTAGAATCATCACAAGTGTTTAGGTTTTGATTTGGTAAGCTTGAATCATTATGGTTGGATTGTTTTTGGATTGAAAAGTGATGTTTGTGAGTTTTTCTAGCTAGCGACTTGACCCACGGAGTGCTTTTCTTGTTAGCGACTTGCTTTACAATTTGGTAGCGAGTTGCAGTTTGTGTTGCTAGCGATTTAGGCTTAGCGACTTGTCTAGTGAGACAAGCCGACAAACAGTACACTTAGTGGATTCTCCACTACGGGTAGCGACTTGGTGTTCGTTAGCGACTTGGTGTTAGCGATTTGGTGCATAGCGAGTTGCTATTTAGCGACTTGACATTTTAGCGACTTGGATCTTAGCGAATTGCTGTCAAAATTTTGCTAGCGACTTGAATCTTAGCGAGTTGTTATATAGCGACTTGACTATGTGTTAGCGACTTGGGATTATAGCGACTTAGTAGTTAGCGAGTTGGTTCAAGATTTCCTAGCGACTTGGGTGATTTTTTTAATACGGTTTTCTCTTGATTTAGTAAAATCCCGTGAAAGAATCTATTTCCCGGTTTAATCATAGAGTTATAAAATCCCGTGTAATCTGTTAACATGTCTACCAACGTTCCTACTATCATCTCCACTGTTGCCGAGGATATTCAAGCTGCTTGCTCAGATACTCGTCCACCCATGCTTGACAGAACTGACTATGACTCTTAGGCTCAACGAATCAGATTGTACTGTCTTGGAAAAGAAAATAGGGTTAACATTCTCAAATCCATTGATGAAGGACCTTACAGAGTTGAGACTACTAGAGATGTACTTGATACTGCTGAAGATGGTACTTTGATTTACGGAATGGACAAACCAAAGATGTATGATGAGCTCGATGATAAGGAGAAGAAGAGATTTGATGCAGATATCCGAGCGTCTAACATTATACTGCAAGGTCTTCCAAAAGACATCTACAAGCTTATCAATCACAACACCGAAGCAAAAGCTGTATGGGATGATGTCAAGATGCTTCTCTCAGGTTCTGAATTAACTATGGAAGACAGAGAATCACAACTCTATGATGAATTTGAACACTTCAAGATTAAACCAGATGAGAGTGTTTATGAGTACTATGTGAGATTCCACAAGCTTGTTAATGAAATGAGGAACATCAGAATGACTATGCCTAATATTCAGCTAAACTCAAAATTTGTGAACAACATGAATCCCGAATGGCACAAGTTTGTCACTTCTGTGAAGCTCACTAAAGGATTGAAGAATACAAACTATGAGAAACTCTATGCCTTCCTCCTTCAGAATGAGAGACATGCTATGTTTGAAAAAAGGATTCTTAATCAGTTCAAAACCAACCAGGGAGAGACAAGCTCTTCAAATGATTCAACTGCCTTCTACTCAAACATCGGAATCACAACCAAAGCCTCACAAGTCATACCCATGGGTAATGGTAATCACAAAATCATTCCTGATCCTATGTTCAAACAAGCTGATGCTGATGCACACGTGGGAAACTTTATTAATCAACTAGCTCTTCTGATTAGTCAAAACATGAACTCTCTTCCACACACCAACAACAATCTCAGAACTGCTTCCAATCCACATAATCAAGCCACTGTCAGAGATGGGAAGGTTATGGTGAAGCCAGTTCAAGAACGACAGTACGAACAAGCAAGAGGTGGAGCTGGTAGAGGTTATGCTGCAAATCAGAATATAGGAAGGAATGGAAATCAGGGTCAAGCAAAGCCAATCAAATGTTACAATTGTGGAGGTGAGGGACACATTGCAAGGAACTGCACATCACCAAAACGCCCTCAGAATGCAGAGTACTTCAGGGATAAGATGTTGCTTGTGCAAGCTCAGGATAATGGTGCAGCTTTGGATGAAGAGGAGTTGTTGTTCTTGGCTGAGGGAAATGCTAAGACATATGATGCAGATGTGGATGAGCAACCAATTCAGGAGATAGGCCATAATCATCAGAATGCCTTTCAAGTAGCTGATTGTGATGCATACGACTCTGATGTTGATGAAGAACCCACTGCACAAACCATCTTCATGGCTAGAATTTCTCCAATGGTCTCTCCTAAAGTCTCTTCATCTCCACAAGTTGGTCCATCCAAAGACAAACTAATTTCTGAGGTATTAAAATTATACGATGAAGTTGATGAGCAAAACATACATAACGAAGTACAATCAACTATAATTATTGAGTCAGATATTGAAAATATGGGTAATATCAATGTTGTCCTATATGATCAATATGTGAAACAAAGTGAAAGTAAGATTGTACCAAGTAATGCATCTTCTGCAGTCAACAATGATTATGTTTTTGATGAATTTACTGCATGTGCCCCTGATGATTCTATCATCTCTGAACTGAATGCCTATAAAGAACGTGTTGCTATTTATGAACAACGTGCCAAATTTGAGTTGACCACCCGTGAGCAGGAAATGGATGACCAAATGCGTACAACTATTAGAAAAAGTAGGTTTAAAGAAGAAGTATTAAAACAAGAGTTAAACTCCTTACAAGAAAAGCTTTCTAAAATGCTAAGCAAAAACAAGAACTTCAAGAAAATGTTAAAATGCTTAAGCAAGAATTCAGTGCTAAGGAATCAAAACTTTTGAATGATTTTTCTAATCTAAAAACCTTGAAAAACAAGCTTGAAAATAAGTTGTACGTACAAGGAAATACCATTCAGACTGCTCACTTAATGACTAAGCATAGAGTCTTAAGCGATAAGCATAGCATTCCCCTTGTTGAGGAACCAAATCCAGAGGTCATTAAAAAGGCTAGAAATGCTCATAAGGTTCTTTATGATGGCAATGAAATCCTTAAACCTAGACAGAAACCTAGTTGCGTTGAGTGCACTGAGGAAGATAAGAAATCAGATGAAGTCACTAGGGAAAAGATGAACAAGAAATTTGATGATCCTAAATGTAAAGAGAAGAAAATAAAGATCACGCCCCATGATTACAAGAAGGAGAATTGGATTTCCTTGAACATGTTTAAGCCTCAGACGTTGTTAACACCCGAACAAGTGTTCTGGAAAAAGGATTTAGATAAGCAAAAGGCAGAGAATCTTGTTGTAACGAACCCTCCCTTTAGGAAAATGCCTTCAGCGACTGTGTATCCTCCAAATACACCAATGCATTTAGTACCAAGGACTATTGCCACGAAAAGCAAGACCTTAATCAGTCAATATGTTATTTTTCAACTATTTGTTGATTTTGAGAAAACTTGTAAGAAAAGGATCACACCCACTGGTATAACTGAAGGGGAAAGGGGGTTTGAGCAAACAAAAGAATGTTATTTAACTGAAGTCATGCCTTTCTTTAAACAACTAAAAGATCATTTTGAAAGTCTCAAAAAGGGAATGAACCTAGACATTAAAGAAATGGAAAAGGAGTTTGATGCAATGATAGTTGAGGTTAGTGACTACGAGCGAGCACTAAAATATAATGAGATTGAGAGGAAGAACTTGCATACATTAAATGAGACTCTTATTACTGAATGTGTTGCTCAAGATGTGTTTTTCACTGCTACAAATTGTTCTATTAATGCTTCCCAATTTCATGAATTATCTGTTGCCCTGAAAGTCTCCCATGATCGTGTCATTGAGCTTGAAAAGACTAATTCTAAACTAAATGAGAAAATTGAACTGGATGATCACGACAATTTGGTTAAACATTTTTCTAAACTAGAGATTGAGCATTTTAATTTACAACTAAAATATCAACATCTTAAAGAAAATGTCAAAACTTCAAATATCAAGACATCCTCAGATGCTCCAGAGTTTGATGCAGTTTTTCAAATTAACAAACGTGATGAACAGATTCAAGCTCATTGCAACACGATCAGAAAGTTGAAAGCCCAAATCTCTCAATTAAAGGGTCAAAAGAACAATATGACAGGTTCCCAAATGCCTCCTCCTTTAGATTCTCAGAATTCTCAAACGTTTCATCTTCAAAACTTAGTAAATGCATTACAAAAGGAAAAAGAAAGTTTTCTAGAAGAAAATGAAAAGGTTAAACGTCATTTCAATGAGTTATTTGAATCAATAAAGGTCACTCGTAACAAAAATAACGAACAAATAGCTTCATTGCAAAAGGAAATTGAGAATCCGAAGAGTCAGGTAAAAGGGAAAATGCCAATGACCAATGGGGAGAATGGTGTATCAAAGGTTCACTCTTGTAATAAATATGCTTTGTCTGTGAAATATGTCCCACCTCATCTCAGGAATAACAAACTTGCTATTCAAACATATTTCTCATCCCTTAAGGATTGTCTAGAATGTTTACGTGAGATTGTTGAAGAGGATAAATTAGAGAAACCACTTGACAATGCAATTGGGCATGCATGCTTATATGCCAAACGATCTCAAGAAATTCTAGAATGCTTAATCACAATATGCCCAAAGTCCTTAGGTGAGAGAGTTAATCCTTTGATTCCATGTTTGATGCCTAGTGCCAAGTATGATATTCATTCGATGCCCAATGTTTTGAATGTGAACCTTAATGTGCCTTCAAGTAGTTCAGATTCCAGATCTGTTAATGCTAAGAAAGCGAACTCTAGTGTGCCTTCTAGGAGTACAAATCCCAGCACTTCTAGTGTTAAGAAAGTGAACCTTAGTGTGCCTGCATGTAATTCAGATCCCAGAACATCTAAACAGGAGATGCAAAGAGTAGCAAAACCAACTAATGTTCCCATTCCCTCTACAGGAGTAATCAGTGACATTAAAGCGAGCAGGTCAAAGTCTCAAGACAATACAAGGAATGATAGGACCTCACAAGCTAAGAATGTGCACTGGAAAAGAGTAGAAGAACAACCTAGGAACTTTATGTTTAAGCTGAATAAAACGAATTGTGTTGATTCTAGTATTAGCCTTAGGCGTACTGTAATTAATTCAAATTCTGATACTATTTGCAAACCTTGTAATGATGTTTGCTTGAATTCTGTTACTAATCATGAATGTGGTATGAATGTTTTGCCTAATGCTGTCAATTGTCCTGTGAAAAGTGTTAATGCTAAAAAACGTGCTAAGAAGGCTAAAAGGCAAAAACGAAAGAAAGCTAGAAAACAGTGGAAACCCACAGGAAGAACCTTCAGTAAGATAGGATATAGATGGATACCTTTTGGTCAAAAGGCTAATCAGTCCTGTCCTCAATATGCTAAGACAATGCCCACTAGAAAATGGATGCCTACTGGAAGAACTATCCCTTTAAGAAGTGAACATACTTTGAATAGGTCAAATACGAACACCAGTATTGCATCTATTACTAATGATTCCATTACCTCTATCTTTGATTTAAATGTTTCCATTTCTGATGTGGGTATTCCAATCATTGGTACTAACCAAATGGAACCCATTCTTGCATGGGGATCCCAATTATCCAGTTATCCATTCTTGTCTTTGTTCAACTGCAGATCGTTCAAATCGTTCTGTGGTACCTGGACTCAGGCTGTTCCAAGCATATGACTGGTGACCGGTCGCGGCTCATGAACTTCGTGAGTAAATTCATCGGGACAGTTAGATTCGGGAACGACCATTTTGGAGCTATTATTGGTTATGGAGATTATGTGGTTGGTAAAAGTGTAATTTCCAGGGTATATTATGTGGAAGGTCTTGGTCATAATTTGTTCTTTGTTGGTCAATTATGTGATTCCGATCTAGAAGTAGCTTTCAGAAAACATACTTGTTTTGTTAGAAAACTTGATGGTGTAGAATTGTTAGGAGGTACCCGAGGTTCAAACCTATACACCATATCTATCGATGACATGATGAAGCCCTCTCCAATCTGCTTGCTGTCAAAGGCTTCTAAAACAAAGTCTTGTTTATGGCATCGTCGTCTCAATCACTTGAACTTTGGTACCATAAACAACCTTTCCAGAAAGGATCTAGTTAGAGGCTTACCCAGATTAAAATATGAAAAAGATCATCTTTGCTCAGCTTGTCAATTGGGAAAAAGCACGAAATATGCCCACAAACCAAAACCCACAAACTCTGTAATGGAAGTTCTTCATACCCTTCATATGGATCTGTGCGGTCCAATGAGAGTGCAAACTATTAATGGGAAGAGATATGTGTTAGTAGTGGTTGATGACTACTCCCGATTCACTTGGGTTAAGTTTTTGAGGACAAAGGACGAAACTCCAGATGTCATCATTAAACTCATTAAACAACTTCAGATCAGACTCAACAAAACAGTTTGAATCATCCGAACTGACAATGAAACTGAGTTTGTTAATATAGTACTCAATGAATTTTATGAAAATGTTGGAATCTGTCCTCAAAGAAGTGTTCCTCGAACTCCTCAACAGAACGGTGTAGTTGAAAGACGAAACCGAACTCTTGTAGAAGCTGCAAGGACAATGCTGATCTACTCAAAGGTTCCAATGTTTCTATGGGCTGAAGCTATTGCCACTGCTTGTTACACTCAAAATAGATCTCTAATTCACACATCTCATGGAAAGACTCCATACGAACTTGTCCACAATCGAAAACCTGATCTATCATACCTTCGTGTGTTTGGTGCTTTATGTTATCCAACTAATGATGGTCAAGATTTAGGAAAACTGAGAGCCAAAGCAGACATTGGAGTATTTGTAGGCTATGCACCAAACAGAAAAGGTTACCAAATCCACAATAAGAGAACCCGAGATATCATGGAAATAATTCACGTTACGTTTGATGAGCTGACCGGTCAAATGGCTCCTGGACAATCAAGTTCAGGACCCGCACTTCAAAACAGTCCCATTGGTTCATCCCTTGTACCAAATTCTTCTCCAGCTATTCCATATGTACCTCCAACTGAAGATGATTTGAAGAAATTGTTTGATCCGATGTTTGATGAACTCTATGAGCCAAGTGCTATTGAACTGACAATTCCCACAACAGAGGCTGCTCATATCCCTGAGAATGAAGTCAATCCTTCAGTCTCAATATCATTAAGTCAAGAAGCACCTGCTGCTGATAACTCAGTCTCATCAACAAATCATTAATCTTCGAATGTACATCATGGAACTGTTTCTGGCATCAATGATGAAGCTAATCCCTTTGCTACTCCTGAAGATGCTCCATTTGAAAACATATTTGCTCCTGAATCATCATCAGAACCATCTTCTTCAAGAGACATCGACTCTGCTACCTCAGTCCCTCAACAACTGCCACATGAACACCTTAGAAAATGGACTCACGATCATCCATTAGACAACATCATTGGAAATCCCTCTCGTCCAGTATCCACATGGAAACAACTTGCAACCGATGCCTTATGGTGCTTCTTCAACTCCGTATTCTCTAAGATCGAACCAACGGATGTTAAAACTTCCATGAATGAAGACAGCTGGTTCAATGCTATGCAAGATGAAATTCATGAGTTTGATCGACTCGATGTATGGGAGTTAGTACCTACTCCAGATTGTGCTATGATCATTGCTCTAAAATGGATCTTCAAAGTGAAACTTGATGAGCATGGTGATGTGTTGAAGAACAAGGCTCGATTAGTTGCTAAAGGATACCGTCAAGAGGAGGGTATTGACTTTGAAGAATCTTTTGCTCCAGTTGTTCGAATCGAGGCAATCAGAATCTTTTTGGCTAATGCTGCTAGTAAGAACATGGTAGTCTATCAGATGGATGTAAAGACGGCATTTCTAAACAGAGATCTTAAAGAAGTCGTCTACGTCAGCCAACCGGAAGGATTTGTGAATCAAGAGCATCCTACTCACGTTTATCGTTTGAAGAAGGCTCTTTACGGTTTAAAGCAAGCTCCAAGGGCATGGTATGATACGCTATCAAAGTTCCTTCTATCTACCGGATTTAGCAAAGGAGCAGTTGATCCAACATTGTTCACAAGGAAGTCAGGCAAACATTTAATTCATGTTCAAATTTATGTTGATGATATCATCTTTTCCTCGACTGACCCCAATGAGTGTGACCGTTTTTCAAATGAAATGGGTTCTAAATTTCAAATGTCAATGATGGGACAAATGTCATTTTTCTTAGGACTACAAATTTCACAAAGTCCCGGAGGCATTTTCATAAATCAATCTAAATATGCAAATGAGATTTTAAAGAAATTTGGATTTGATTCAAGTGACCCTGTTGACACTCCCATGATTGAACGTACCAAACTAGATGAGGACCACTCAGGGATCATGGTAGACCAAACAAAATATCGTTGTACGATTGGATCCCTGATGTACCTCACAGCTAGTAGACCAGACATCTTGTTCGCTGTTTGCATGTGTGCTAGATACCAGGCTAAGCCTACTAAAAAGCACCTTGAAGCGGTTAAACGGGTCTTTCGGTATCTCCAAGGAACCATCAATATGGGACTTTGGTACCCGAAGGACACCGGTATGTCACTAACAGCCTATGCAGATGCTGATCATGCATGATGTCAAGATACGCGTCGAAGTACGTCTAGAGGTGCAGAATTTTTGGGTGATAAGCTTGTGAGCTGGTCTTCAAAGAAGCAAATGAGTACTTCTATTTCCTCTACAGAGGCTGAATACATAGCCATGTCATCATGTTGTGCTCAAATCCTATGGATGAGATCTCAATTATCTGACTATGGCTTTCAATTTAACAAAATCCCTCTATACTGTGATTATAAAAGTGCTATTGCTCTCTCATGCAACAACGTACAACACTCAAGAGCAAAGCACATCGACATTCGACATCATTTCATCAGGGAACAAGTGGAAAACGGTGTGGTGGAACTTTACTTTGTGAGGACTGAATACCAGTCAGCAGACATCTTCACCAAAGCTCTTCCTAGAGAACGTTTTGAGTTTATTCTTCCACGACTTGGCCTTAAAAGCCTTCAACCTGAAACACTCAAACGTCTTCAAGAGGAAGAAGAGGAGTAAAAGATTTCCTTCATCTATCTCTTGTAAATATTTTTTCGAAAAACAAAATACAAAATTATAAAACTCTCAAAAATCAAATAGAAAATTATAAAACTTTCAAAATCCATAAAAATCTGAAAAATTCAAAAATCTTCAAAAAAATATTGTCGATTTGTCATGTTTTTCTCGGTTCGATAATATCTACGGTCTCTGTGCTGTCATTCAAAGAATGACACGGGACTTTAGATGTTGTTCGAATTCTTAAAAAAAAATAATAATAAAAAAAATAAAATAAAAATAAAAATAAAAAAATTGAGAGAAAGAGAAACAATGGTTTATTGTCATCTCAAGCAGTAACCCGCTTTTTAAAGAAAGAACAGAGCTA
The DNA here is from genome assembly GCA_019973895.1 of Chrysanthemum seticuspe. Taxonomy (NCBI): domain Eukaryota; kingdom Viridiplantae; phylum Streptophyta; class Magnoliopsida; order Asterales; family Asteraceae; genus Chrysanthemum; species Chrysanthemum seticuspe. The sequence goes on from BPTQ01000005.1 coordinate 243,520,416, forward strand.
CACTTTTTCATGTTTTCAAAATTCCATGCTCTGATTCTATAAAACATTTATCTGCTGAAAACTAACTGCTTTGAAAAATAACTAGTACTCTATTTTTGATAATCATCTCGACTGATTTGTCAAAATTTCTATCTCTCAATCAACAACCTTTGTCATTGATTGAGGGGGAGAATGATTTCAATTAAATTAAAAAGTTATTTGTCATTCAATTGTTTTCAAAAGATATTCATGCATGTTTAATCAAAAGGAGTTTAAAGTCTTAAAATCCGATCCTTATCAGTTAAAACGCTTTGAAAATCAAGTCACAATTCTCATTAAAAAGCTTTCAAAATCAATTTAAATCTACAAGAGATCACAAATCTCAAAGGATTTGATAATTGTGATCGGGGGAGAATTTGTGATTTAAATTTGATTTAAACTGATAATTCGGTAAATGGTGTTATAAGGTTGTACGAGCTCTCCTTCCCACATGTGCCAAACGATTTCAAATTTTCCATTCACATGTTGAGGGGGAGCATCTATCTTAAACCACAATGATTTAAAACGTGATCATTTATCTCAATGTGCATGTTCCCTCTAGTATGTGCAAAAATCTTTTCAAATCTTGATGCACATATTGAGGGGGAGCAAAATTATGAAAACCTCATCCTTCCCTAAAATGCTTTATCTACTTGATGCACATGTTGAGGGGGAGCTCTTGTTCTAAAAATATCAAAAACAATTCAGGTACAAAATACTTTGATAATATATCACAAGTATCTGGATTGATTTTCAAATGGTTTTCAATTGGTTCCAATGGCAGATGAACAATACCAAATAGACCGACCAATTATTCTTTATGTATGGTGATATAAGGATGATAAGATTAGGTATCTGTTCCCATGATCCGCCAGAACCGAAGGGATCTACCCAGGGACTATCCACTAGTTAGTGTAGAGTTCTTAGGTATGATAAAAAAAGGAGAAAAATGAGATATGGGAAGAGTGCGGACTGAGACAGAGCTAGTACTGGAATAAACCCAACAAGGTTCTAGCTATGAGGTCTCGGTAAGCACTGAAGGGGTTGAAGAATGAAAAAGAATTGAATGAGAAAAGGGTGAAAAGAAATAGCCCTCCATTTATTCAACCATAGGGCAGAAACCGGGTACAATTCATATGCTACTGATGGTAACATCGGTATTGAAGACAAGACGTCATGGACCCAGTGACGCTCTGCACTACAACTTCCCAAACCACTCAAGTTACTCTTATAAGGGCTTGTTTCATTCTCACGGGGAACCTACATAATCTATCGAATTTCTCTTAGAGATTGTTGATATTGAAGAAGGAGACCCTCTCCCTAGTCTCCGGCACAGGAACCAAATATGCACATATTGAGTCTAGAGCCACTAGATCATCTATAAATCTCATTAGGACACTTTCAATGAAGACTCTCTGTTTCACACAATGTGGAAAGAGAGATTATATCTTGAGTCCTACGCATTATCCTTGTGGTATTGCCAGAACATCTGAGTGATATGCTAACATATTCACAATGAAGATGGAAAGCCTTTTGGATCAGTAAAAGACCTCCACTTGGATTAACCAAACATGCAATGAGAAGATTCAATGACTACGAGCTTCGGAGCAATGTACTACATCAAGAATGCAAGAACAATTGTTAATGTAATATCTGTTTGTATTTAATGTAAGTTTAGTCTATGTTTGAGGTGACCTCCCTTAGGGGGAGATTGTTAGGAATTAGAAATTCCAGGTATTAAAGAGTCGGTCACCTCAAGTATATGTAATCGTTAGAAAGCTCGTAGTCGTAGTTCTTTTAAGCTAAGTAGTATTTATTTAAGTAACACCGTGGAGGACGGACGGGTCTTTACCCACTGTATGCCTGATCCACAGCCCGTTGTGTGGCATTTTATTGTAATACTATAAATACTCTCTACCTTCCAAGGTAGAGAGTTGGAGCTCATAATAAGATTTTTCTTTCTCTCACTAAAGTTCCCAAACCTCTAACTTTCTCTCTCTAAACATCATTTGATACGCCACCTTGTGTTCATGTTTTGATGTGTATGTGAAATCCAATAGCTTACATGGGCATTCTAAGAAGATCATAAAGAATTTCTCTAAGTACTTCTTTCCTTAAAAAGAATATTTAGCAAAGGTATGATCTTTAATAAATTACAAATATTTTTTTTCTTTCATGATTAAACTTTAGTAGTATATTTACACTCTCTTAATAATCGTTAAAGTAGTTATCTATATTGAACTCATCATCAAGAATAGTATTCTTCGTTGATTTATATAGACAATACTACAAACTAGTAATAATGATATCTCGGCTATTCCAGAGCCTTGATCATTACTCCTCACAAAATGACTATTGGCATTTCATCTATGTCAATAAGTATCCATGTGAAATTTCTTACATTATGATAAAATGGGATTTTATCATAATCTTTGAAAAACTTCCCAAATAATTTTGATTTATTCATAAAAAGGGAACCTCGTCAAATAGGATTAGTATAAACCGTCAAAACCCTAAACCACAAGTTATAGAGCTTAAACATCGACCCTAGGCAATTTAGAACTCCCAAACCAAAATTATCAAGGAATACTTAAGTTGAATTTTTGCTGTTATTCCGGATCCCTGCGTTTGAACTAGTCGGATCCCTCATACAAGGGATTTGTGGGATCCGTGCAACAAAAGACAACATAAGTTAGAAATGATCACTGTTGAAGTTCCACTATCACTTTTCTATCCAGGACTCACGAACAAAAACCTAGTTACTGTTCACAGGAGCAAATTGATCATTTCCTACAAGCAAAACAATCTCTTGTGTAAGTATAATCTTCACTACATTGTTATTTCTGTTCCTTGATTCCTAGGATTACAATTTTCATCTTTAGAAGTTTGGTTCAAATGGGTTTGTCATAATTTGTTACCACATTGTTTTCTAAGATAATCTAAATCAAAGCATTAACATTGTTAATATAAATTAAACTCATTACTTGAATTCAATGAAGATGTTTTGAGCAAAATTGTGATCAAACCCTTTAGGCTACTATTCACAATTAACACCACATTATGGTTTTGTTGTATAGGAACAATCATGCCTAGTAACCGCCAACAAGATTATCATGATACCACCCACTATATCCCAATGTACCTGCGAAAGGAAGGACTTAGCCCGGAGGATAGGAAAGCTTTAAAGTTGCTTAAAAAGAGGTTTTTTCATGAAGGTCGTGTGGTAGAACCATCATTCCTTGCTAACAACAACATCCGACAAGTTTTTGAAGGAATTGGGTTTGATTGCCTTTTGGACATAAAAGTGCAAATTTGTCCGGTGTTCGTGCTTGAATTTTACAAGACAATGAGAATTGTTAGGAATGATAACGAGACCATCTCAATAGCCTTCATCATAAATGAGCATGATTACACCCTTTCTCTTGTAGAATTTGGAAGGAGTTTGCATGTATTCCATATCAAGGAGTTTGCATGTATTCCATATCAAGGAGTTTGCATGTATTCCAATGAATGGTCTTTGGCGGAGCTACACGACATGGTAGATTATCATGAAGTATACTACATGAGAATCCCGTATTCATGGAAAGGGCATCTCTATCGAGGGTCACGAGAAATTCCAAAGTGATCTATAAGGATCCATTCCAAATGGAGCTTTCTGAGATGTTCTCATTGTATAAGAAATGGGAAGTCGTGGTAAGGGAGAATGTGATTTGCTTGGGAGGCAACAAGGATCATCCCAATGCATGCCTGAGCTTCTTGATTTATTGCCTTGTGATCGACACTCGCTTTAACCTTGCATATTACATGGTAAAGAGAATGGCGAGTGTAAAAAGCATGGACAAGATGGTACTCCCTTATGCAATGCTCCTATCCCGTCTAGCAAACTTCATCTTTGCTTTAGAGCCTTCTCCGTATTCCTTTAATCATAGCTTTTGCAACAAAGTCATGGTGCCGTTATCCGAGGGAAAGACTACAAGGTTCATGGTGGATGGCAAGAGCCCTCACCCACCAACGGATTCATCGGATGAGCGGGAAAGACAAAGAGAATGATAAGGAAGTAGCAACCCCCTTGGCAACACCGATCTCGACCCTTTAGATTACATCAATCAATTGCTGGACATTCCTAGCCCATCACAAGAGTGGCAACAAACTAAATGGATCTTCAAGTGCTTCGCTAACTTCTTGAAGAAAAAGAGGTAGAGATGGTGGGATGAAGATTGAAGGGGATGAAGATGAGGATGAAGACGGGAGTGAAACGGATGGAGGTATAGATGGAAGGTAAGGTCATAGGACCTTAATTTATGAGAACAATTTCCAAAACAATGGTTTGTAACATTTTAAACAATACTTATGTAGAGTAGGATGTAGTGTGTAGGAATTGCCATGATTGGGCATTGAACACCTTAACTTAGGAACGAGTAAGATGAGATTTACGACATCTTGAGTTCACTCAAGTAGTCATCGTCACTCATCTTTGATGGCCTTTTTAGTTCCCCCACACTTACTATGCGTTATACTTGTTGTGTGCATACATTTACTGATTGTAGAAATGACTAGGATAAGCATTTGCTAAGAGTGTAAATTTTGCACAAATGCTGAAAGGCTTCTGGTCTACAGTAGCCGGATCAGTAGCCGGATCCCAGAGCTATAACTAGCCGGATCCCTCCAATGAGGGAACCGTGGGATCCGGGAAAACAGATACCTGATTGATGAGTGTGTAAATACTCATCATTTTTGTACAAAATAAACTGCAAAATCATCTGAAAACACTCAGAAACACATCAAAATGATCAAAATATCACAAATTAGTGTTTTATGTGTTTTGAATGCAAAAATATCAAAATCAGATAAAAAACATATCAAATTTGCAAAAATTGCAGTTTCAGTCCCCCAAGTTTCTAAAATTGTCAAAAATAGTCCCTGAGCACATAATTTCAAAAGTAAAGTCACCAAAGGTCCTTGTAAAATCAAAAGTTTTCAAATTTAGTCCTTTGGTGAAAAATGTGAAAAGTTTGAGAAATTTACAAAAATGGTCCTTCAACTTTCAAAATTGGCAGATTTGGCCCCTGGAAAAATTGAAAAGGGCAATTTTGGTCCTTGTAATATCAACTCTTGTCAATTTCAGTCCCTGAAGCAACTTTGCAAAATTACAGAATTGGTCCCTTGATTTTGTGGAAATTGCATACTTGGTCCTTATGTTATTACTTGTCCAAATGGACCCTTTCACACCCCTTTGGCCCAATCCAATCCCCAGCCCAACAAAATACCCGTTTTTAACCCGACACCAACCCACACCCCTTTGTTTAATACTGGTCAAACCCAGTTGACCCACCTTTTTCCCTCCCTCCTCACATGTTGCACCATTTCATCATATCCAACCCTGCAACTTCACCTGATCACACTCCACCTCCACTCCATCATCACATACACCCCCCTCCAAGCACAAGACTCCAATGGAGCATTAAATGAGCCCTATACCTACCCCTGCCCACCTCCACTGTTAAAACCAAGTTTGGCGCCAAAATAGCTTTGAATGGCTAGGATCAACTTGAGTGATCCAATGGTCATTTTTGTTGGTGGGATCTTTTCAGAAAGGAGAGAGAAGGATACTTGGGTGTATAAAAAGCCAAGAGATGCAATAAGGAGATAGTTAGCTTTTATATTTTTAGCAATGTATGTCGTTTCATGTTTTTTAGTCTAAAATAGAGTTGCAGTTGTAATTTAAAGCTTCATTGTACTCAAGTAAACCTCTTTAGTGTATTTCAAATTGATTTAAGTGATAATTTCAGTTTATGTTTAATGTCCATCATTATTGTTAACTGTTGAAATTTTAAATTTTAAACTCACTTGCTTAAGCTTTTAACAACTCATTTTCACATTCAAATAAGTTCATACAAGCTCATAAAAGCTTTGTATAAGCTTATACTTCAGTTTCATTCACTTTTGAGCCTTGGTCAACATAAGTCAACATATGCAGAATTGGTGCAGAAATGGTACAGGGTTGATTCAGACAATGGAATGGGTTGAAATGGAAAGCAATGGGTTGTTTGTATTAGGTTAGTGGTCATTGGTTCACATTTGGCTAGCCATTGTGGCTTGGATATTTGTAAGTCAAAATTAAGGCTTTATGCATAATTTGTATTTGTAGTGTAAATTTGTTTAAATCTGTTCTAATAGCAGTAAGTCAGTGATAATAAGTTAATTTGATCATAAAAAGGTTGGTTCTGTGTTTGGATTTGTCTCAAGTTGCAAATCAGTGTGCTAAGGGAGTGTTTGGTTCATAGCCTAAACTGCCCTATAGGCTTGTGCAGGGGTGTATGTTTGTTGTTTCATGTGTGTATAGTCTAAATATACTCATTTGATTCAATATTTTGTGCCTGCATAGCCAAGAGTCAAAATTGACTCCAAACTTGTCCATCTGTCTTACTGTTGTAGTTTTAAGAGAGCAATTCATCATTTTGTGTTTAAATATCATCAACATTACTTGCATTAGGTTCAATACACCTCATAACATCATCATAAGTCATAAAATTTGATCTAAAGTTCAGGTTGGTAAAAGTTCCTTATTTTGTCAAAAGTCAAAGGTGCAAAAATCTGGTTTTAGGCTCAGTTACAAGGAATTTTCTTGAGTTCATGTTTGGGTCTTATCAAATGAGGTTTGGTATTTTAGAAAGCTCAGCTGGTGTTCTTTCTTGTGATCATTTTACCTAATTTTTACAATTTTTTCAAAAGCTTCAAACAAGCTCATGTTTCAGGCCAAAAGTGCCCTGCTCACTGTTTCAGCACTCTGAGAGTTTTTCTCAATTCTTGCAGCAGTTGTTCAAGGTTCATTTTAAAGAGTTAAGGTCTGGTTTTTGGTGAAAGTGTAGCTGGCCAGGTGTTTAGTAGGACTGCATAAGTGGTCTTGTGGATTTGCTTATTAATTAAGCTGTGCAATAGCTCAAACAGTGGTCCTAAACCACTGTTTGGATCATTTAAGCAGTTGGCTTATTTGATGGTTCTGAGCCTTAAGCTTGTTAGGAGTAGTTAGAAATAGTTGCAATTAGCTTATTTTAGTAGACTTAAGCCTTGTTCACTGTTTGGTAGCTTATCTCATTAGTTTGCTTATTTTTAGTAGCTTATTACTATAGCAGTTACACTATAGCTTCATGATTTCACACATAACCTGCTATTTTCTTAATTTTCATAGATTCATAATCTGATTTTAGAATTTTCCTGAAAGTTTCATAAATTTTGGTCTTAATTTGCTATTTTTCTCATTTAAATTAGTTTTTAATCAATTTTAATTAGCTTTTAATATAAAAAAATTCAGAAAAGGTTCAAAAAAATAATTTTTCAATTTTCTTAAGTTTAGATAAATATAAAAAGTGAAAAAAGTAATTTTCCAGATTTTTCATAGTTTATTTGGTAATTTTTAGTAATTTAATTAGTTTTAAATAGTTTAAAATTCATAAAAAATAGAAAAATAATCTGAAAAATACAAAAATAGTTTTGAAAATTCTAGTTTGTTATTTTAGACTTTTCCATTTCATAATTTTATTTTTCTAGCTTTGTTTCCTAATTTCTTGCATTTTGGTTAATTATTAAATAGTTAAAAATAGTTTTTAATTAATAATAATTAGATAATTAGTGATAAAAATAGTTTTCTTTTTCTAAAAAGTTTCTTTTATCATTAGGATTGTAAAAATATAATTTTCATATTTTTAGGGTTAATATTGCTTTAGTTTCACGTTTTTAATTGAACGTCACGTAGATTTTAATTTCAGATTTGTAAAAACATAAAAACAAAAACATCATTTTAATTTCAGTGATAGCATTTATTTAATAGATTTTATCTTTTTAATCTTCTTTAATTTGCATTTAAGCCATTGTAATTTGTTGGCTTATTCCGTAGTTATAATCATAATCAATATCCCTTTTCCGTTCAAACTCCTCGATCACTGTACGTTTGATAAATCATTGCATAGCTCGCTGGGACATAACGACCCGGGGAAACATTGTACTCCTCAGATCTTCATTGATTTCGTGCTTAAGCTGTTTTAAGTTTTCTTACGCTTGCGTGAAAGAACTTGACGGTTTTGCGCGCATCAAATTTTTGGCGCCGCTGCCGGGGAGCTGTGCTGATTTATCTTCCGTGTAGCAGATTAGTTGTTTGAATCCTCACTCTTTGTTTATATCATCCATCTCTGTATATATATATATATCCATATTTTCTTCTAAAAAATCCAAAAACCCAAAAACAGCCAAAAACGTATAAAACACAAAAATATTTTTTCTTTTGTTTCTATATATGTATCAAATAATAAAAATACAAAAAAATTCGTCGTTTTCTCTAATAAATAACAACTTAAAAGATTACCACCGCAAACCAAGGCAGTGCACTACCTAACTGGGGGTGCGACCATAATAAGTTCCCGAACTAAAGATTTAAAACTTGCCTTTGTGTCCATTGTGATTGGTGTACCTTTTTCAAAGAAGCCATTCATCTTGGATTATTGGTTAAGTTCACTGTTGTTTTGCCTCGATCTTGTGTTAATTGATTTTGTTGTGATATCGACGTTTCAGAACCAGAAAACCCAAAAGATTCTTCTCACCACCATTTTTATAAAACGTCTTCATAATTCTCATTCTCATCTGAAAGATTTTCATAATTCCCATTTCTCTCCTTAACTCTGAGATCCCTTAGAGTTATCTCTAGTGCATGCGCACTCGTTCTTCTAGATCATTGAGTCCTTTGCGTGATCTAGCAGAAATTCCAAGAAGACGTTCTCGTAGACGTGCTGCCCAAATAGTCGAACCCGAGATTCGTACTATTTCAATCAACAACATGGCAGACGAACGTACTATAGCGGAAATGCTCCAGGCACCCACCGAGGGTTATGGAGATGCCATCGTTTTACCGGTTATCAACTCTGATCACTTCGAATTGAAGACACATTTGATCACACTTGTGTCTACGAATCAATTCCGCGGGACTGATCGAGAAGACCCGTATGCACACATCCGTTGGTTTAACAAGTTGACTTCAACTATCAATTTCAAGGATGTTCCTCAAAAAGTCATCAAGTTGATGCTTTTTCCATTCTCTCTTGAGGGGACAGCCCGGATTTGGCTGGAAAAAGAACCCCCTCGATCTATCGAAACTTGGGAGGATCTTGTTCAAAAGTTTGTGAATTACTTCTTTCCTCCATCAAAGACGACTAATCTTAAAAATGAAATTTCTGGATTTCGTCAAAATTTCGATGAAAACTTTGGAGAGGCATGGGAGAGATTCAAAGATCTCCTCAGGAAATGCCCCCATCATGAATTCACGGAGCTTCAACAAGTCAATATCTTTTACAATGGGTTGAACGGTAATGATCAGGATTCCTTGAATGCATCCGCGGGTGGAAATATCTTGAATCGTAGACCTAAAGATGTGCTTGAAATTTGTGAGAGTAAATCAAAAGTTCCTTTTTCTCGCAACAAAGTCAATGTTCCGAACACTCCTTCCTCTTCTTCATCCGGTAACTCTTCCGAGTTAGCCGCTCCGTTAGCCGCTTTAACGGACATCATCCATTGTATGATAAAAGAGGTTAAGGAAATCAAAAGCGAAATTCATAAGCCGGAACCAATCAAAGCCATAAACAAGGTGTGTGAAATTTGTAGTGGTCCACACGCGTATTATGATTGTCAAGCAACCGATGCTTCCTTTTACCAAGCTCCCGTAGCTTCGGTAAACCACAATCAATACCGACCACAAGCTGATCCTCACTACCGTGCACCTAGCGGTATGACACCACCTGGTTTTCCTCCTGTGCAAAACCATGGCAATCAAAACCATGGAAATCAAAATCGCTTTGTTCCGAATCAAGGACAAAATTTCAATAACTCTCAAAATTTCAATCAAAACCGGAACAATTTCAACCAACCTCAACCATATCAAGCTCCTAATCATCAAAGTTATCAACCACCTCCTCAAGCTCCCTTACCCAACGACTTCATGAAAATGACTGAGTCAAACATGCGATCAATGCAAACTCAGATCAATAACATGAGAGGTGAGCTAAAAAGGGAAATTGATACCACATTATCTCGGCAGACAAATGAGTTAAAGAATATGATGAGCAGTTTCATGAACATGAATATGAACAAAGCTTCATCATCTTCTGGAGGACTCCCAAGCAATACTATTCCAAATCCAAATGCCGAGTTGAAAGCCGTCACCACTCGTAGTGGTAAGACGCACAATGGACCTAAGACTCCAATGCCCCCTCCTCCTGTGGCATTTAGTCAAGTTACCAAGGAGACAACGGACAAGGTGCATTATTCAAGCCCACGAAGTACCGCACACGTCCCACCTTCGGTAGTCCAAGCCTTAAGTCCGGAACCCGATGTTCCGAGGAAAAATCCTGAGCCAGAAAACACTTCCATCCCGGCTCAAAAGTCTAGTCAGCTTCCTTACCCATCAAGAATGAATGATGAGAAGCTCAAAGACAAAAACAAAGAGCAAATGGAAAAATTTTTCCAAATCTTCAATGAGCTTCACTTTGATATAAGCTTCGTTGATGCTCTCGTTCTAATGCCTAAATTTGCATCCACGCTTAAAGGCTTACTCACCAACAAAGACAAGCTATCAGAGATGGCGAAAACCCCTCTAAATGAGCAATGCTCAGCAGCCATTCTTAATAAGCTTCCCGAAAAGCTTGAAGACCCTGGCCGGTTCTTAATCCCGTGTGATTTCTTGGGGATGTTTCAATGCTCCGCCTTGGCCGATCTTGGCGCTAGCATTAACCTCATGCCACTCTCAGTATGGAAGAAACTGTCTCTTCCTGAACTTTCATCCACTCGTATGACACTCGAGCTAGCGGATCGTACCGTAACTCGTCCACTTGGGATAGCCGAGGATGTCGTGATGAAAGTGGGAAAGTTTCACTTTCATGCTGACTTTGTTGTAGTAGACTTCGATGCAGATCCTAGAGTTCCCCTTATATTAGGGAGAGCTTTCTTAAGAACGAGTCGTGCTCTGATTGATGTGTTTGCTGAAGAGTTGACCATACGGGTTGACAACGAAGAGCTCACGTTAAATATCAACCAGAACTCTAAACCTCTGTACAAACAGAGTGTTGCAACAATTGATCAAAGATCTGAAAGATTCAATGCAACACTCTCGAACTTCACGGTTAAGAGGAGTTTTCAAAAACGTGCTGAGCTCAAAGCTTTGAAAATTACCCCTGGTTCAAGCAAATGGTTTGAAAGTTGTACCAGGGAAGTCAAGAGTGTTCTTGATGATGATGATGATCTAGAATCGGAGACTTCATCGGAAGTGGTGGAAACTGCTAGCTCTAAGAGCACACCACTTGTCCCACCTCCGGCATCAGTTTGTCGCATCGAGATTGTTAAATCTGTGGATGAAACTAATCTCTCTTCAGTTTCATCTGAGTTGGATGATGATGTTTGTGATCCAATGGGAGACATCTTACCCATTGATGAATTGCTCAAAAATGATCCATCATCTTCTAGTCTTATTCCCGACTCTTCCATCCCTTCCCTCACTCCTGATGAGGAAGATGACAACTTTTGGAATGAAGTCGAGGCCTTTCTTAGTGATGAGTCAATTCCAATGGGAATTGATAACACTTACCGTGATCCGGAGGGAGACATCCTTTTTCTGGAAAGTCTGTTGATTGAAGAACCATTTCCCACCCTCCCTCCCGGACATCTTCTTGACAATCACCATCTAAGCTTCAAGTTTAAGCTTAAAGATGTCAAAACTGGTGATTTGCTTCTCTCTGCTGAGGAATGGACATGCATTCTCATGTACGTCTTTATTCCATTCTTCGCAGATGGTGTGGTTGCCCTTTCCCTTTTCTCTTTCGGGAATGAGGACACCATCTTTGACCCCGGTATCATCCCTTATAGTGTCTACTATTAACAATACCGAGGTTGTATCTCGTCGGTGTGGAACTTTCTGATGTTCATATGTTCATTAACATTGTGAACGAAAGTCCGATCGAGATTGGTTTTCCACGTTACTTTCCCCATGAACAAATCAATACGGGGTCGAGTCAAGCTAGCGACTCGGGAATCAAAAACAGTAGCATGCCATATGGGTTCTCACCCATATTTCTGTCTTCTTACCTCTTTCTACCACCCTAGTGTGGGGGGGGGGGGGGTTGCCCACATGTTTCAAAAAAAAAAAAAAAAAAAAAAAAAAAAAAAAAAAAAAAAAAATTCTAAATAATGGTCGTAGTATTTCCCTTTTACGTTCTTTGTTTCGGCATAACCGCCGGTACTTTGAATATTGAGGGCAATATTCATCTCTAGTGTGGGGGGGATTCTCACGAATTTTATCATGTAAATATACCGCCTAATCCCCCCGTTTTTGGCCAAAATTTTTTTTTTTTGGAGTAAGTGTTCCACACTTTCTCATTTGGTTATCAGTCCGCCATGTCTGTAAGACAAAAGGATTGGCTAATCCAGGAGCAAACGGCTCTTGGTAAAGATTTCTCAAATCCGTTTATATGGCTTGCAATTTGCCCAAAATTGTATGGTATTCAACTCACCATATCCTAAAAAGTGAAGAGTTGGCTAGCCCGCAAGATTATGGCTTGTGGTAAAGGCAGTGGAAAAACCATAATTGGTAATCGACTCACCAAAGATAATTCTGATAATTTATCTAAGAGTTGGCTAGTCCAGAAGGGTACGGCTTCTGGTAAAGACAAAATCAAATCCGTTGAAAGCTGGTGGTTTGCTCAAAATCACATGGTTATCGGTGTACCATGGTTCTTACTTGAACTGAAACATTTGGTCATATCATCCATGAGATATCATCCACAGAATCATCACCCGTAAGAGATCATAGTGCTAGATTCCCACCTCAACAAACCCAATCAACAATTGCCAAGAGAACTGCAAGAATTAGCATTAGACCTTTTGGGTTAGAAAAGGGTTCATCAAGCTCTAAACCAAACGTACCTAGTTCTAGTAAAATGCCTAAGCCCTCATTCCTAGAGCATAGACTACACTCCTTCACCGAGCCTCTCTCTCACCCTAATCTCTATTCATTAGAGCACTCACCACAGAGAACTTCCCACTCACCAACCTTCTCGTTAAATAGGGAACCACCAACATCACCAACTAGTCCACCGTTGGAGACAAGGAACCACCAACATCACCAACTAGTCCACCGTTGGAGACAAGGAACCACCAAGGACTTGATCATATGGAGGAATTTCCATTATCACCACCTTCGTTCTTAGTAGAACCTCATCCTACATTGCTCAATGTACCCCCACCATCATTTGTAGAGCCTTCTCAAAACATCCAATCTCCTCTGGTTCCTAATCATGACAACAATTGCTCTAATTGTCTCATCACCAAAGGACTTGTTCAAGAAGTACAAAATGAGTTTCATTTCATGTTTAATCATCTTCTTGAAAGATTAGACCAAATCAACAAGTCTACTCATCCTTATACTCAAGCACATTGACGTTTTTTAAGCTCTTGGTCACTTATTAGTATTAGTAGAAAATGTATTACATGGCTAAATCATTCTCTTAGTTTTAGAGATTTATAGATCATCTCTTATGTTTTATTGAATGAAATTTTATATGCCATATTGCTTTGAGTATATGTTTGTTGCTTGAATACATATCTCACTTTGATGTTAACATGATTTGTTGCATCACCATTGCTGGATTCTGTTTTCAAATAGACGGATCCCTGAGTTTTGCCTAGACGGATCCCTCCAAGGAGGGAACCGTGGGATCCGTGCAACAGAAGACCTGTTTTCTACTAACTTGAGTCTTATTTGCAGGAAATTATGCATTATATACTTGTTTTCTAACCTTTTTTTTTGTAGATTTTCAAAATACACATGAAGACTTTGACACCCTAAGATAGGGGGAGCTTTGTGTCAAAACAATACATTGCAAAATCATTTGCAATATAATCCTTATTTGGATTACGTTTCATGACGTCCCTTTGCAAAGTTGCAATCATCAAGGGGGAGCATTATCGTCACAAAGACGAAATCATTTGCAAACATAATTGCAATGCATTAGCTTAGTAGTGTTTCTTACTTGACGCCCTCACAAAGGGATGGACTTGTCAAAGGGGAGTTAAGACGAGAACTCTTCCCTTCACTTGCTCTCTATATTTTCTTTTCTTATTTACACGTTTTTCTTAAAACATTGTGTTAGTTTCTTTTCGACGCTCTTTTTGTTTCGACAAAAAGGGGGGAGAAGAGAGTAAAACCTCCAATTCAAACTTTTACGAATTTTAGTTTTTCCTTAAAATAATTTTATGTTTTGTCATCAACAAAAAGGGGGAGATTGTTAATACAAATAAGCCGTAAAAATGTTTATTTATATTTTATAATCTTCTAATGTTTTGTCGATAACAAACGTAAAATCATATTGGGCAAACATATACATAACTAGTATGTATTATAATGGGTAATATAAATGGGTAGAAGTTTAAGTATTTGACCCATTTACCAAATACATTGAATGTAGTTGGGTAAAACCCAAAGTCCATGACCCATACCCATGGAGCATAACCCATAACCCTTTGCATGACATCATGCATATGTCATATATGGAAATTATCCATGACCCATGGTTTTAACCCATGACCCATGGACTAGATGCATTGCATCTTGTATATACATTATATCTACTTGGATACCCATGGTCCACCCATGACCCATAACCCATGACCCATGACCCAAAACCCATGGGCAAAGGGGAGCGTCCCACGGATCCCCATTAATACACTGGAAGGATCCCTCAAGTGAGGGATTCGTGGGATCCGTGGAACAGTAGCTAAATTTCTTCTATAAATAGTGAGTCATTTCTTCATTTTGGGTTGCCACTCCTACACATACTTTCCCCAAGTTTTGTAACCTTCTAACCTCAGATCCTAAGGATCTCTTTATGTAGTTTGTCTTTTGTTTTTGTGTGATTCTCTAGGTTCCTCTTAAAGGCGAGATCACCACTTCTTGAAGTCGAGCAAGCTCAAGTCCATGAGTTTCCATACTTCTTCATCATCAAGACTACTGAGGTTCTCTTGTTGATAGTTCTTTCTTCCTCCATAGAGGTGTTGTGTCAAAGGCATTAGTGAAGGATGCCGAAAGAGTCAAGACGTAAGCATTAGTGACAGGTGCTTAACGTTCGTGTCATAGGCATTAGTGAAGAATGCCAATGGAGTCAAGACGAAGGCATTAGTGAAAGGTGCCAAATGTCTGTGTCAAAGGCATTGGTGAAGAATGCCTAGAAGTCAAGTCAAGTGGCATTAGTGAAAGATGCCAAGGGCGTATAATCGATGAGGTGCATCGATATACAAATAGAGATAGGTTGTATCCAAGGATATTGATATCCTTGATGATGTTGTAATAAAGAGTTGGTCTCTTTTGGGATAGGTGTTGTGTAGTGTTGGGTAGTAGTTCCTCCATTGTAATGGAACTCGGTGTTTAGCCTATTACCGGATAAAGGGTAGGCGACGTTGTGATAGGTGTGGTTCTACCTTGTGGAAGAACCCGGTGGTTAGCCTAGTACCAGAAAAAGAGTAGGCGACGTTGTGAAGGCTTCTCCGCCATAAGGAGTTGGTGTCGTGTAGTGTTTACGAACTCTCGAGTAGGTGACTCGGGGAGTGGAGTAGGGAAAGGAAGGTGTCCTTGTAGCCGAACCACTATAAATACTCGTGTCGTGGTTATGTGCTTCTTACTCCTTATCTTTTATTACATATTTATATATCTATCTATCAACGTCCAACATACACATCCAAATAGATTGACATAAGTCGATCTAAATATTTTAAAACGAAGATTTAATTGGTAAAACTATTCAACCCTCCCTTCTAGTTTTCCATACAAATAACCCTTTCTCCCCTCCACCAACTACAGAAGAGTTAATCAAGTTTTTCAATGACTTGGGGTATCCGTCTATAGTCAACAAGATATCTTCAGTAAGCACCCATGAAATGTATCAGCCATGAAGGGCAATTACCACCATTCTAAACATGTGCCTCACTGGAAAGACTTTTGGGTTTGAGAGACCAAGGGATTGAGTACTGCAAATCTTGTGGGGAGTTGTGAATCAAGCCAACATGGACTATGCAGAAAGAATTTGGGAGGAATTCATGCAGTCGATTCACACTTTCATCAGTGACAAGGAAAAGAAAGCAAAAAATGTCAAAGGCAAGAAAACAGTGCATAAGCGTGTGATCCCTAGCATTAGATTCTCCAAGCTTATTATCAAACATCTTCAGGCCAAGCATCAATTCCACCCAAGAAGTGAATCTACCCTTCACCTGGCCTCTGAGGAGAACGTGCTTGGATATCTCAAATTTGCAGCTAAAGGTTCGAATCAAGAGATATTTGTCAAGGCTATACTAGATGCTCTTCTCATAGAAGTTATTGTCACTTCATCATATTATCAAAATTATCTGAACAAAGTGACCAAGTCTCTTGCCGGTAAATCACCAAATCCTACCCTAACAAAATCAACACAAAACCTTCATCCAAGTCCTCCAAATCATCTTATGCCACTCTTCCCAAGAAACGTCAAGACAAATCTACTACATTCGATTCATCTACTCAAAGCAAGAAGAAGAGAAACGGAAAAATGGGAAAGGGAAGAGGGTCAAAGAAACAAAGAACCAAGCCTACCCTCAAAGATACGGATGATATTAACCTTCAACAGGGAATTGAAGCAAGTTTATTGGAACAAGAGGAGTCAGCAAGACGTCCGAGGAAAGGTGTGACCATACAAGAACCGGACTCCAGGAAACGTCACTCCCTTCCAGAAATCAAAGGTAAGGGTAAGGGAATTGAGGAAGTTATGCAGGTTGCTCAGACGCTGTTGACCATCTCCTCTCCAGCTCACAAAACCACAAGCCAATACATACTCCAGAAGCGAAGCACAGAAACATCACAAGCTAAGGAGTCAAGTGGAGCTGAAGAGGAACATTCACCAAATCCTGAACTCAATGTTGAGTCTAGTGACACTGAGTCCAGGAAGCATTTGAAGGGATATCTGGTGATGGCCCTTATATGCGTCCAGGAAGCATTGGGATATCCGCAGAGTGATTCGACTTTCCAATCTATTTCCAGTAATGGGTAGCCATCTTTTGGGCATGCTTTGTTGAGGTCTTTGAAGTCTATGCACATCCTCCAACTTCTATCATGCTTTGTTACCATCACATGGTTGGCTCACCAGCTGTGGTAATGTACTTCTTTCATGATTCCTGCGTTCACAAGCTTTTCCACCTCCTCTTGGATCACCTTATTTCTCTCTGGTGCCTGGCCTCTTTTCCTTTGTCTTATTGGGGTGTATCCCTCACGTATATTTAAGTTTTGCTCTGCTATGTGCCTTGGAACACCCGTCATATCCGTTGGACACCAAGCAAATATGTCTAGGTTCTGCTTCAGTAGGTCGCACAGCCTCTTACGTCCTTCCATTGATAAGGTGGATCCAATGGCTATGGTTTTTTCTAGATGCTCCAGATGTATTGCTACATGTATTCGTTGCTCTATTGGTTGATTTTTTGTTGTGGCTTGCGGTACTGGTTCGGAAACCATTGTGCATTCTAATGAAACAATTCGGCTGCTTCGTAATGTAAGCACTCCTCCTTCTACCGGGATTTTTACCATTTCATGTGCTGTTGAAGGTACCACTTGCAATTTTCGCACCCCTCGTCGTCCTATAATCCCATTATATGGCGACTGGGATCTTAAGATTACAAATTTCATCTACGTTGATATTGAGTGCTCGTCATCACCGACTTTATTTAGCAATGATATTTGTCCTATCAGCCATATTACCTCTCTGCTAAACCCAATAAGGGGGGTTGTGGCAAGTATCATTTGCTTTCTTATTTCAGGCCGGAGCCTTTCAAAACAATGTTCATACAGGACTTCTGAAGGGGAACCTCCATCAATGTACATGCGGTGTATGAAGTGCCCTCGATTTCTGCTTCAATAATCATTGGCCCATCATTTCCTTCTTCCTCAGTTACTAATGGGAATGAGATATTCGAGTTAGGAGAGAAGCTTTGGGTAATCTTTTGTCACATCATTCGTTGCTGGGTTTGCACCATTAGGATTGTAAGAGGTTTATCCTTTCCAGATGTCTCTTCTTTTTTGGGCGTATTGGATTGATTTTTTTAGTTCCTTTATTACGTTGGATAGTTTCCTAATTCTTAGCAATTCTTCTATTTGTCTTTTCAAATGCATGCACTCATCTGTATTATGTCCTACTTCTCAGTGAAACTCACAATATTTGTTAGCGTTTCTTTTTTCAATCGGCGTGATCATTGGTGGAGGAGTTTTGAATTTTTCTTTTTCTAACGCCAATATTTCCTTTGGTGTCTTGGAGAGGAGAGTGAACCTATCTTACTTCCTTTCCGTCCTGAGTTAGTTTCTGTATCTGATAACATCAAATAGTCCTGACTACTAAGTGTCAATTTCTCCCAATAATGCTCGTATTTTACACCATTTATATGGATTTACGCTTGATTTCCTCTATATTTCACTTTCAGGTAATTTACGAGCATTGGACCTAATGAGACGCGGATTTGGAGAGTTTATTGAAGATATATGATAGTATGCCCATTTTGAAGTAATTACGGCGTAACTCTTCTCTCACATTACGCCGTAACAAAATCGTAGCTCAAAAGACCAACTAAACTGCAGATTACGGCGTAACTCCATCTTAGGATTACGCCGTAACTAATTAGGTCAAATGATGTTCCACGCCACTGCAAGCTACGCCGTAACTCTTTCAGCGATTACGGCATAATCATGATTTATTGAAGATACGGCGTAACTCATTCCATGTGTTACGTTGAAACCATCTTTTCCAGAGCCAATTACAAAGATATTGATGTTACGGCATAACTCTCAACTTAAGTTACGTCGTAACTAGATCTTGCCTATAAATACCAGCCCTAAATTCTGCATTTCACATCATTCACTCCACACAAGCAAAGAACATGGGTAGGAGGCTGAAGGCAGATCTTGAGGAGCATACAGAGCCATCTCCAAGGGAGAAATCACTCCCTAACGATAAGCATTAGCGATTTATCATTTCTTTTACTTTCAATTCATGTATTTCATTATGTTAAACATTGAATGATTGTTTCAGTTAATATGATTGGCTAAGCACCTCTGGTGCTAGCCTAGTTATCATTCCTTAATTGTTATGTTTATGTTTACATTGCTTCCGTATAATTATTTCTAGTGTATGCATGCATAGTTTGTTGGTAGCTACCCTTGTTTCGGTAGTTTTGAATAGCTGTAGTGTCTAGTTGCTTAGGAGAACTGACCAACTGACCCTAAGTAGGTAGACTGAGTGGGAAGGGTAAGAATTGACCAACTAATGACCCTTCTTCGCTTGTGCGATTTGACAAACTGATCACCTGCCGTTTGGATGAACTTAAGAAGTTAGGGATGAGTGTCTAAGATGCTAGAGCCCGGACACTCATTATTATGAATCTTGCATGTAGCGGTACTTAATGACTTGGCTTAGGGGACTAAAAACAACTGGACTTTCAAGGGTAGTACCTTGATCTCCGGTGAAAACCTTTGCTGATAGGTTAGGACGAACTGACCAAATGTTGTCCTAGCGACCTTAACCCTCACTTGAAACAATTGGAAGTAATTAAACGTGAACATAACATCATAGGATGAGTAACTAGGTTAGCACACTTCTCCTCTATTGATCACAACCTCTGCCTTTATTCGCTTTCCTTTATTTTCTTGCTTTAATAATTAATTAATCATTTCCATCTTAAAATTTGTGACACCTAGACTTAATTAGAATCCGCTCACATAGCTCTTGGGACGACCTCAGTTTTACCGATTACTATACTACACACGATCGGGTACACTTTCCGTTAGTACATAAGGTAGACCATAGGTAAACGAGACACTTATAAGTATTAAAACTTGGTCAGTAAAACCTGCATCAAGTTTTTGGCGCCGCTGCCGGGGAGCTATATTAGGATTTTCGTTAAGTCTTTCATTTTTGTTTTGTTTTAAATTTTCTCAATTTCTCACGATTTCTTTTCAAGTTTCAGGTACCATGGAAGTTGTTAACATTGATGACCTCACTCTTGAGGAATATTTGGCGTTGACAAGAGAAGAACAAGGTCCGAGGCTCGTAAGACCAGCGATTGAAGCTAATGTCTGTTTCGAGATTAAAGAGCAGTTTATGAGTGAGCTTCGTGCTAACCATTTCTCAGGAAACAGGGATGAAGATGTGAATGTCTTGTACATCGCAAGCCTTTTCAACATTCATGGTGTTTCTCATGACGTTGTTATGCTACGAGTGTTCCCCATGACTCTTACTGGGGGAGCAAGAAGATGGATTGAAATATTGCCCGCCGGGGCAGTTGATACATGGGCTCTACTAAAAAATATCTAATCAGCTTACAAAGATCCATAATTTCAAACAAGATGACGATGAAGCGTTGTATGAAGCTTGGGATAGATACAACGATCTCCTCTACAAGTGTCCCACTCATGACTTGAACAGCCAGAAAAATGTCAATATCTTTTACAAAGGTATCAATGTAAGTACAAGAGAAATGCTGGATTATCAAGGACCAATTACAAGCATGACTCCTACTCTCGCCAATGAAGCCATCCAAAAAATGGTCGATCATTCCCAAAAATGGCACAATGGAGGAAACAAGAGAAGCCTAGGCGGAAATATTGATGGAATTGCCGCCATCACTAGCAAAATTGAAAATCTTGGTCGGGATATGCTCAAGCTTAGAGAATGCGTTCATGCCATCCAAGTGGGTTGCGAAAATTGTGGAAGGGGACATCTCACCAAAAATTGTCCTCTCATTGACGAAGATAGCACGGTTGAAGAAGTTAAATATGGAGAAAATCAATCGTTTTATGGGGATAACAGAAATAGTAATGGCTATTGTGGAGGACCTCCCAGAAACTACAATCGTGGGCCTTATGGAGAAAAAAGGCCCAGCATTGAAGAGACCATTAATAAATTCCTGGAAACCTCAGCCCAAAACCAAAAAGAACAAGATAAATGGCTCAAAGATTTCTAGGAAAGCACAAATAAAAACCTCTCCAACCATGACACAACCCTAAAAAAACCTAGAAGCTATGGTGGAGAAACTTAGTACATGTTAGGAATTAGAAATTCCCGGTATTAAAGAGTCGGTCACCTCAAGTATATGTAATCGTTAGAAAGCTCGTAGTCGTAGTTCTTTTAAGTTAAGTAGTATTTCAGTTAAGTAACACCGTGGAGGACGGACGGGTCTTTACCCACTGTATGCCTGATCCACAGCCCAAAGTGTGGCGAGTTATGTAAGACTATAAATACTCTCTACCTTCCAAGGTAGAGAGTTGGAGCTCATAATAATATCTTTCACTTTCTCTCACTAAGTTCCCTAAACCTCTAACTTTCTCTCTCTAGAATTCCATCTTATTCGCCACCTTGTGTTATGGTTTGATGTGTATGTGAAAAGTTATATCTTACAATTGGTATCAAGAGCCATGGTTAGATCATATCTTGCACATCTTTGGATTTATAGTGGTTTTTAGGTGGTTTTTGAGTTTGAAAAAGTTTAGTGGTTTTTGCATCATTTGGTTGATTTCTTGTGTTAAAGTTTGAATTTTGTTGGTACTTTTATGTTTAGAATCATCAAAAGTGTTTAGGTTTTCATTTGGTAAGCTTGAATCATCTTGGTTGGGTTGTTTTTGGATTGAAAAGTGAAGGGTATTTGGTTTTTCAAGCTAGCGACTTAGCTCTCGGACTTGTTTTCTTGGTAGCGACTTACTTCATAGTTTTGTAGCGACTTACAGTTATAAAAGCTAGCGAGTTAGAGCTAGCGAGTTAAAGTACAAGTAGTGGAATCTCCACTACGGTTAGCGACTTGTGGTAGCGACTTAGTCTGTAGCGAGTTGCTCTTTAGCGACTTGCATATCTAGCGACTTGTGTAGCGAATTACTGCACAAATTTGGCTAGCGACTTAGTCTGTAGCGAGTTACTACTTAGCGACTTGCTTTTCTGTTGGCGACTTGGGACTCTAGCGACTTAGACGTGTAGCGAGTTAAGGGTTAGCGACTTAGGGCACTAATTTCTAGCGACTTAGTGCATTATTTGGTAGCGAGTTAGCACTTTATCATCTAGCAACTTGAGTGATTGTTTACGGTTTTCTCTTGATTTAGTAAAATCCCGTGAAAGAATCTATTTCCCGGTTTAATCATAGAGTTATAAAATCCCGTATAATCTGTTAACATGTCTACCAACATTCCCACTGTTCCCACTGTCATCTCCACTGTTGCCGAGGATGTTCAAGCAGCTGGCTCAGATACTCGTCCACCAATGCTTGACAGAACTGACTACGATTCTTGGGCTCAACGAATCAGATTGTATTGCCTTGGAAAGGAAAATGGTGTAAACATTCTCAAATCCATTGATGAAGGACCATATCGGGTTGAAACGACTAGAGACATACTTGATACTAATGAAGATGGTACTCCTGTCTACGGAATGGACAGACCTAAGATGTACAATGAGCTTGATAATGAGGAGAAAAAGAGATTCGATGCAGATATCAGGGCTTCAAACATTGTTCTTCAAGGTCTTCCTAAAGACATCTACAAGCTGATCAATCATAACACTGATGCAAAGGCTGTTTGGGATAACGTTAAGATGCTTCTCTCAGGTTCAGAATTAACTATGGAAGACAGGGAATCCCAACTCTATGATGAATTTGAGCACTTCAAGATGAAACCAGATGAGAGTGTCTATGAGTACTATGTGAGATTTCATAAGTTAGTGAATGACATGAGGAACATCAAGATGACTATGCCTAACATTCAGTTGAACTCAAAATTTGTGAACAACATGAATCCCGAATGGCACAAGTTTGTTACCGCTGTGAAGCTCACTAAAGGATTGAAGAACACAAACTATGAGCAACTCTATGCCTTCCTCCTTCAGAATGAAAGACATGCCATGTTTGAAAAATTGATTCTCAATCAGTTCAAAACTAACCCAGGAGAGACAAGCTCGTCTAATGATTCAACTGCCTTCTACTCAAACATTGGAATCACAACCAAAGCATCACAAGTCATACCCTTGGGTAATGGTAATCACAAACTCATCCCTGATCCTCAGTTCAAACAAGCAGATGCTGATGCACACGTGGGTAACATCATTAATCAACTTGCTCTTCTCATTAGTCAAAACATGAATTCTCTTCCACAAACCAACAACAACCTCAGAACTGCATCTAACCCACATAATCAAGCCACTATTAAAGATGGAAGGATCGTGGTGCAACCAGTTCAGGAAAGACAGTATGAACAGGGACGAGGTGGAGCTGGAAGAGGTTATGTTGGAAACCAGAATCGAGGAAGGAATGGTAACCCAGGTCAAGCCAAGCCAATCAAATGCTTTAACTGTGGTGGTGAGGGACACTTTGCAAGGAACTGCACATCTCCAAAGCGTCCACAAAATGCCGAATACTTCAGAGATAAGATGTTGTTGGCTCAAGCTCAGGACAATGGTGCTACTTTGAATGAAGAGGAACTGCTGTTTCTTGCTGAAGGCAATGCCAAGACCTATGATGCAGATGTAGATGAGCAGCCCATTCAGGAGATAGGTCACAATCATCAAAATGCCTTTCAAGTCGGTGACTGCGATGCTTACGACTCTGATGTGGATGATGGACCTACTGCACACACAATATTTATGGCTAGCATCTCTCCCATGGTGTCTCCCAAGGTCACTTCTTCACCACAAGCTGGCCCATCAAAGGACAAACTCATCTCTGAGGTATTAAAGCTATATGATGATGCTGATGAGCAACAGATGCATGACAAAGTACAACCAACCGAAACTTTTGAATCAAATATTGAAAATACGGGTAATATCAATATTGTCCCATATGATCAATACGTGAAACAAAGTGAAAGTGAAGTTGTACCTAGTGATGCATCTTCTGCAGTCAACAATGACTATGTCTTTGATGAATACACTGCATGTGCTCCTGATGATTCCATTATCTCTGAACTAAATGCCTATAAGGAACGTGTTGCCATTTATGAACAACGTGCAAAATTTGAGTTGACCACTCGTGAGCAGGAAATGGATGACCAAGTGCGTACAGTAATTAGAAAAAGTAATTTTAGAGAAGAAGTATTGAAACAAGAATTAAATTCTTTGCAAGAAAAACTTTCTAAAACAGCTAAGCAAAAACAAGAACTTCAAGAAAACGTGAAAATGCTTAAGCAAGAATTTAATGTAAAAGAATCAAAGCTCTTAAGAGATTTTTCTAATCTGAAAACTTTGAAAAACAAACTTGAAAACAAGTTGTACATACAAGGAAACACCATTCAGACTGCTCACATGGTCACCAAACATCGAGTCTTAAGCGATAAGCATAGCATTCCCCTTGTTGAGGAACCAAATCCAGAGGTAATCAAAAAGGCTAGAAATGCTCATAAGGTGATTTATGATGGTAATGAAATTCTTAAGCCTAGGCAGAAACCTAGTTGCGTTGAGTGCACTGAGGAAGATAAGAAATCAGATGAAGTCACTAGGGAAAGGATGAACAAAAAACTAGATGACCCTAAATGCAAAGAGAAAAAAATAATTATCTCTCCTCACGATTACAAAAAGGAAAACTGGATTGCATTGAACAAGTTTAAGCCTCAGACTTTGTTGACTCCCGAACAAGTCTTCTGGAAAATGGATTTAGATAAGCAGAAAGCCGAAAATATTGTAGAAACAAACCCTCCCCTTCGGAAAATGCCTAGAGCAACTGTGTATCCTCCTAATACACCTATGCATCTTGTACCTAGAACAATTGCCACTAAAAGCAAGACATTAATTAGCCAATACGTTATATTCCAACTATTTGTTGATTTTGAAAAAACTTGCAAGAAAAGGATCACTCCCACTGGTATAACTGAAGGTGAAAGAGGTTTTGAACAAATGAAAGAATGTTATTTAACTGAGGTCATGCCTTTCTTTAAACTTCTAAAAGATCACTTTGAGAGTCTTAAAAAGGGGGTAGAAGCTGATATTAAGGGTATGGAAAAGGAATTTGATGCAATGGTTGCTGAAGTTAGTGATTATGAGCGTGCACTAAAATATAATGAGATTGAGAGAAAGAACTTGCATACATTAAATGAGAATCTTATTACTGAATGTGTTGCTCAAGATGTGTTTTTCACTGCTTCAAATTGCTCTATTAATGCTTCCAAATTTCATGAATTATCTGTGGCCCTGAAAGTCTCCCATGATCGTGTCATTGAGCTTGAAAAAACTAATTCTAAACTAAATGAGAAAATTGAACTGGATGATCATGACAATTTGGTTAAACATTTTTCTAAACTAGAAGTTGAGTATTTTAATCTACAACTAAAATATCAACATCTCAAAGAAAATGTCAAAACTTCAAATATCAAGACATCTTCAGATGCTCCAGAGTTTGATGCAGTTTTTCAAATTAACAAACGAGATGAACAGATTCAAGCTCAGTGTAACACGATCAGAAAGTTGAAAGCCCAAATCTCTCAATTAAAGGGTCAAACGAACAATATGACAGGATCCCAAATGCCTCCTTCTTTAGATTCTCAGAATTCTCAAACGTTTCATCTTCAAAACCTAGTAAATGCTTTACAAAAGGAAAACGAAAGTTTTCTAGAAGAGAATGAAAAGGTTAAACGTCATTTCAATGAGTTGTTTGAATCAATTAAAGTCACTCGTAACAAAAACAACGAACAAATAACTTCATTGCAAAAGGAAATTGAGAATCTGAAGAGTCAGGTAAAAGGGAAAATGCCAATGATCAATGAGGAGAATGTTGTATCTAAGGTTCACTCTGGCAATAAATCTGCTTTATCTGTGACATATGTCCCCCCTCACCTAAGGAACAACAAACTTGCCATTCAAACATATTTCTCATCCCTCAAGGATTGCTTAGAATGCCTGCGCGAGATTGTTGAAGAGGATAAGCTAGAGAAACCTCATGATAATGCAATTGGACATGCATGCTTATATGCCAAACGATCTCAAGAAATCTTAGAATGCTTGATTACCATATGCCCAAAGACATTAGGTGAGAGAGTTAACCCTTTGATTCCATGCTCAATGCCTAAGGCCAAATATGAGATGCACTCGATTCCCAATGTTTTGAATGAGAGTCGTAGTGTACCCTTGAGTAATTCATATTCTAGATCTGTCAATGCTAGGAAAGTGAACTCTAATGTGCCTTCTAGGAGTACCAATCTCAGTACATCTAGCTTTATGAAAGTGAACCGTAGTGCACCTGCATGTAGTTCAGATCCCAGCACATCTAAACAGGTGGTGCAAAGAGTAGTAAAACAAACTAATGTTCCCATTCCCTCTACAGGAGTAATCAGTGACATTAAAGGAAGCAGGTCAAAGTCTCAAGACAATACAAGGAATGATAGGACCTCTCAAGCTAAGAATGTGCACTGGAAGAAAGTAGAAGAACAATCTAGGAACCTTAAGTTTGAATCGAATAAAACGAATCGTGTTGATTCTAGTATTAGCCATAAGCGTACTGCAATTAATTCGAATTCTGATACTATTTGCAAACCTTGTACTGATGATTGCTTGAATTCTGTTTCTAATCATGGATGTGATGTCAATGCTTTGCCTAATGATGTTAATTGTCCAGTTAATATTGTTAATGCTAAAATTCATGCTAAAAAGGCTAAAAGGCAAAAGCGAAAGAAAGTTAGAAAACAATGGAAACCCACAGGAAGAACATTCAGCCGAATAGGTTCTTATTGGATACCTGTTGGTCATAAGACCAATCAGATAATGCCCACTAGAAAATGGATGCCTACTGGTAGAACTATTCCCTTAAGAAGTGGTCACACTGTAAACAGGACTAATACAAACACTAGTATTGCATCTACTCATAATGATTCCATTACCTCATTGTCTGATATGAATGCTTCTATTTCTGATGTGGGTGTTCCAACTGTTGCTACTAACCAAATGGAACCCATTCTTGCATGGGGATCCCAATTATCCAGTTATCCATTCTTGTCTATGTTCAACTGCAGATCGTTCAAATCGTTCTGTGGTACCTGGACTCAGGCTGTTCCAAGCATATGACTGGAGACCGGTCACGGCTCATGAACTTCGTGAGCAAATTCATCGGGACTGTTAGATTTGGTAATGATCATTTCGGTGCTATTATGGGTTATGGAGATTATGTTGTTGGTAATAGTGTCATCTCCAGAGTGTATTATGTGGAAGGTTTAGGACATAATCTGTTCTCTGTTGGTCAATTCTGTGACTCTGATCTAGAAGTAGCCTTCAGAAAACATACATGCTTTGTTAGAGATCTTAATGGTAAGGAACTGTTGAAAGGAACTCGTGGCTCAAACCTTTACACTATCTCTATCGATGACATGATGAGAGCTTCACCAATCTGCTTGTTATCAAAGGCTTCAAAAACAAAGTCTTGGTTATGGCATCGTCGTCTCAATCACTTGAACTTCGGCACCATCAACGATCTTTCCAGAAAGGACTTAGTTGTAGGTTTACCTAGACTAAAGTATGAAAAGGATCATCTTTGTTCAGCATGTCAATTGGGAAAAAGCAAGAAGTATGCCCATAAACCCAAACCTACTAACTCTGTCACAGAAGTTCTTCATATGATTCATATGGATTTATGTGGACCAATGAGGGTGCAGAATATCTTTGGGAAGAAATATGTGTTAGTTGTGGTTGATGATTATTCTAGATTCACCTGGGTCAAGTTCTTAAGGACAAAGGATGAAACTCCTGATATCATCATCAAACTCATCAAACAACTGCAGGTTAGACTAAACAAAACTGTCAGAATTATCAGAACAGACAATGGAACTGAGTTTGTCAACAAACAACTTAGTGAATTCTATGAAAGCGTTGGAATCAGCCATCAAAGAAGTGTTCCACGAACCCCTCAACAGAACGGTGTAGTTGAAAGACGAAATCGTACTCTTGTTGAAGCTGCTAGAACAATGCTGATCTACTCAAAGGTTCCAATGTTTCTCTGGGCTGAAGCAATTGCCACTGCATGCTACACACAAAATCGTTCCCTGATTCACACCATTCATGGAAAAACTCCATATGAACTTGTCCACAACAGAAAACCTAATCTATCTTTCCTTCGTGTGTTTGGTGCCTTGTGCTATCCAACTAATGAGGGTCAAGACTTGGGCAAACTTAGAGCTAAAGCTGACATTGGAGTATTTGTAGGATATGCACCAAACAAAAAGGGATACCGGATCTACAACAAAAGAACCCGAAATATCATGGAAACAATTCACGTTACGTTTGATGAGCTGACCGGTCAAATGGCTCCTGGACACTCCAGCTCAGGACCCGCACTTCAAAACAGTCCTATTGGTTCATCCCTTGTTCCAAACTCCTCTCAAGAAACGCCATATGTACCTCCATCTGAAGATGATGTAAAGAAATTGTTTGATCCAATGTTTGATGAACTGTATGAGTCTACTACTAATGAGGTGCTGATCCCTACAACAGAGGATGCTCATATTCCAGTAAATGAAGTCAATCCTTCAGTCTCAATATCTTTAAGCCAAGAAGCACCTGCTGGTGATCCTTCAGTCTCATCAACAAATCATCATTCTTCAAATGTACATCATGGAAATGTTTCTGACATCAACAATGAAGTTAATCCCTTTGCGACTCCTGAAGATGCTCCATTTGAAAACATATTTGCTACTCCTGAATCATCATCAGAACCATCTTCTTCAGAAGACATCGACTCAGCTACCTCAGTTCCTCAGCAAATGCCACATGAACACCTCAGAAAATGGACTCACGATCATCCATTAGACAACATCATTGGTAATCCCTCTCGTCCTGTATCAACCCGGAAGCAACTCGCAACCGATGCCTTATGGTGCTTCTTCAACTCCGTACTATCTAAGATCGAACCAAAAGACGTTAAAACTGCCATGAATGAAGATAGCTGGTTCAATGCTATGCAAGATGAAATTCATGAGTTTGATCGTCTTGATGTATGGGAGTTAGTACCTGCTCCAGACTGTGCTATGATTATAGCTCTAAAATGGATCTTCAAAGTAAAACTTGATGAGCATGGTGATGTGTTGAAAAACAAGGCTCGATTGGTTGCTAAAGGATATCGTCAAGAGGAGGGTATAGACTTTGAAGAATCATTTGCTCCTGTTGCTCGAATCGAGGCAATCAGAATCTTTTTGGCTAATGCTGCAAGTAAGAACATGGTGGTATATCAGATGGATGTAAAGACGGCATTTCTGAACGGAAATCTTAAAGAAGTCGTCTACGTCAGCCAACCTGAAGGATTTGTGAATCAAGAGCATCCTAATCACGTTTATCGTTTGAAGAAGGCTCTTTACGGGTTAAAGCAAGCTCCAAGGGCATGGTATGATACACTGTCAAAGTTTCTTTTATCAACAGGATTCAGCAAAGGAGCAGTTGATCCTACATTGTTCACCAGGAAGTCAGGCAAACATTTAACTCATGTTCAAATTTATGTTGATGATATTATTTTTGCCTCGACTGACCCAATGGAATGCGATCGTTTTTCTAATGAAATGAGTTCAAAGTTTCAAATGTCAATGATGGGACAAATGTCATTTTTCTTGGGATTACAAATTTCACAAAGTCCCGGAGGCATCTTCATAAATCAATCTAAATATGCAACAGAGATTTTAAAGAAATTTGGATTTGATTCATGTGACCATGTTGACACCCCCATGATTGACCGAACCAAACTAGATGAGGACCTCTCAGGGATCATGATTGACCAAACGAAATATCAGAGTATGATTGGATCCCTGATGTATCTCACTGCTAGTAGACCAGACATTTTGTTCTCTGTGTGCATGTGTGCTAGATACCAGGCTAAGCCTACTAAAAAGCACCTTGAAGCAGTTAAACGGGTCTTTCGGTATCTCCAAGGAACCATCAATATGGGACTATGGTACCCGAAGGACACCGGTATGTCACTAACGGCCTATGCAGATGCTGATCATGCAGGTTGTCAAGATACACGTCGAAGTACGTCAGGAGGTGCTCAGTTTTTGGGTGATAAGCTTGTGAGCTGGTCTTCAAAGAAGCAAATGAGTACTTCTATTTCCTCTACAGAGGCTGAATACATAGCCATGTCATCTTGTTGTGCTCAAATCTTATGGATGAGATCTCAATTATCTGACTATGGCTTTGAATTCAACAAAATCCCTCTGTACTGTGATAATAAAAGTGCTATTGCTCTCTCATGCAACAACGTTCAACACTCAAGAGCAAAGCATATCGACATTCGACATCATTTCATCAGGGAACAAGTTGAAAAAGGTGTGGTGGAACTATATTTTGTGAGGTCTGAATATCAATTAGCTGACATCTTCACCAAAGCTCTTCCAAGAGAACGTTTTGAGTTTATTCTTCCACGTCTTGGTCTGAAAAGCCTTCAACCAGAAACTCTCAAACGTCTTCAGGAGGAAGACGAGGAGTAAAGGTCTATCTTCATCTATCCCTTGTACATATATATTTGAAAAACAAAATAGAAAAATATAAAACTCTCAAAATCCATAAAAATTTGAAAAATTCGAAAAATCTTCAAAAATATTGTCTTTTTGTCATTTTTCTCTCGATTCGATAATATCTACGGTCTTTGTGCTGTCATTCAAAGAATGACACGGGTCTTTAGATATTGTTCGAATTTAAAAAAAAAAAAAAAAAAAAAAAAAAAAAAAAAAAAAAAAAAATCAAAAAATCAAAAAATATTTTTGGGAGAAAGAGAAAAAAAAATGGTTTATTGTCATCTTCAGGCAATAACCCGGTTTTAAAGAAAGAACAGAGCCATATCTTACCAAGTTTTCAAATCTTATGCTCTGATTCTATAAACTCCTATCTGCTGAAAACTAAATGCTTTGAAAAATAACTCAATCTCTATTTTTGATAATCATCAGGACTTATTTGTCAAAATCTCTATCTCTCAATCAACAACCTACGTCATTGATTGAGGGGGAGAATGATTTCAATTAAATTAAAAAGTTATTTGGCATTAAAATTGTTTTCAAAAGATATACATGCATGATTTATAAATGGAGTTTAAAGTCTTAAAATCCGACCCTTATCAGTTCAAACGCTTTCACAATCAAGTCACAATTCTCCTTAAAAGCTTTCAAATCAATTTAAATCTATACGAGATCACAAATTTCAAATGATTTGATAATTGTGATCGGGGGAGAATGTGTGATTTAAATTGGATTTAAACTGATAATTAGGTAAATGGTTATAATAGGATGTACATGCTATCCCGCCCACATGTGACAAACGATTTCAATTTTTCAATGCACATGTTGAGGGGGAGCATCTATCTTAAAACCTTTGATTTAAAACGTGATCATTTATCCCAATGTGCAGGTTCCCTCTAGTATGTGCAAAACTCTTTTCAAACCTCGAGGCACATATTGAGGGGGAGCAAATTTATGGAAACCTCATCCTTCCCGGAAATGCTATATCTACTTGATTTGTTGAGGGAAGTGATGTTGATATCTTTTAGAAAATGGTAATCAAAAGAAGTTAATTCTTTCTCTTGCCTCCGTGTGCAAAAATTTCTTTCAAATATTTGATGCACATGTTGAGGGGGAGTTCTCGTTCTAAAAATATCAAAAACAATTCAGGTACAAAAAGCTTTGATAATATATCACAAGTATCTGAATTGATTTTCAAATGGTTTTCAATTGGATCCAATGGCAGATGAACAATACCAAATTGACCGACCAACTTTACTTTATGTACGGTGATATAAGGATGATAAGGTTAGGTATTGGTTCCCATGATCCGCCAGAACCGGAGGGATCTACCCAGGGACAATCCACTAGTTAGTGTAGAAGTCCTTAGGTATGATGATAAAAGGAGAAAAATGAGATAAGGGAAGAGTGCGGACTATGACTGAGCTAGTACTGGAATAAACCCAACAAGGTTCTAGCTATGAAGTCTCGGTAAGCACTGAAGGGGTTGAAGAATTAAAAAGAATTGAATGAAAATAGGGTGAAAACAAATAGCCCTCCATTTATTCAACCTTAGGGCAGAAACCGGGTTCACTTCATATGCTACTGATGGTAACATCGGTATTGAAGACAAGACGTCATGGACCCAGTGACGCACTGCACTTCAACTTTCCAAACCACTCAAGTTCCTCTTAAAAGGGCTTGTTTCATTCTCACGGGGAACCGACATTATCTATCGACTTTCTCTTAGAGATGGTTGATATTGAAGAAGGAGACCCTCTCCCTAGTCTCCGTTATAGGATCCAAATATGCACAAATTGAGTCTAGAGCCACGAGATCATCAATAAATCTCTTTAGGACACTTTCAATGAAGACTCTCTGTTTCACACAATGTGGAAAGAGAGATTATATCTTGAGTCCTACGCATTATCCTTGTGGTATTGCCAGAACATCTGAGTGATGTGTTTAATATTCACGATGAAGATGGAAAGCCTTCTGGAGCCAACATCAAACAAGCTCCTGGTAGGTGGCATGTGAGATCTATCATATAGATCAACCATGTGACAACTGAACAGAAACAATGGGGCGATTCAATTTCTTGAATCAATCCTGGTTCAGGTTAGGGATTGACGGATACCTTTGAAAAACCGGTCTTTGTGCTTATAAACTCTTTTCTTTTGCACATCGACCGTGTACTCATTTTTCAAACCAAAAGGTATTTTTATGATTGATAATTGATTTTCAATAAAACCTTCGTTGTATTGCAAAAACAACTTCTATTGAGCAATACACGATTGTTTTTCAAATCTCTTTTCATCAATCAGTGGACTTAAAATTCGCTGGTTCACTCACTCCGTGTTGTCTTCTTTGAGACGTTCCGGTTTGAGAACAGCTAGAACAGCTGCGAAACCCTGTCAAGGAGATTCTTAGGAATCCTACCTGATCACAGGCAGTACTTGTACTGATCAACGGGGAACCGTGGGCCGTGTACCTCAATTCATCGAAAGTGATCAAAGACACTTTCGTGCGATTTGTTGCTAACTGTTGTATGCAGGTACGCCCGACGTTTGCAGCTGATCAGAATGAAGCAGTCAATCCATAGCCGCATGCTCACTTAACACATTCAACTCAAAAGAAATCATGATTAGTGCATCAATAACTCTGATATTTTCACTCCATGCTTCTGCTACGCTGCTGCCAATATCATGATTCAACAAATGCTTCCGCTACTCTGATGAGAAGATATCATGATCCAGAATGTGAGCATGTCGGTCCCAAAGTCACAACACCACAATGGATGTCTCAGAGATTTTTGATAGCCGATGATCTCCAAAGATGGCTCAAACTCATCATCACGTGGATCAGTAAAAGACCTCCACTTGAAGTAACCAAACATGCATTGTGAAGTATCAATGACTACGAGCTTAAGAGCAAAGGACTACATCAAGAATGCAAGATCAATTGTTAAATGTTATATCTATTTGTATTCAATGTAATTTTGGTACATAATTGAGGTGACCTCCCTTAGGGGGAGATTGTTAGGAATTAGAAATTCCCGGTATTAAAGAGTCGGTCACCTCAAGTATATGTAATCGTTAGAAAGCTCGTAGTCGTAGTTCTTTTAAGTTAAGTAGTATTTCAGTTAAGTAACACCGTGGAGGACGGACGGGTCTTTACCCACTGTATGCCTGATCCACAGCCCAAAGTGTGGCGAGTTATGTAAGACTATAAATACTCTCTACCTTCCAAGGTAGAGAGTTGGAGCTCATAATAATATCTTTCACTTTCTCTCACTAAGTTCCCTAAACCTCTAACTTTCTCTCTCTAGAATTCCATCTTATTCGCCACCTTGTGTTATGGTTTGATGTGTATGTGAAAAGTTATATCTTACAGTACAGAGATAGAGAAGAATGACACTGAACCTGAGGGGGTCAAACCTATGGTGGTGTGTAAGGCCATTTTTTCTGATAAGGATTCAAGGTTAATGAGTGAAGATTTCCATTCTCCAACAGAAAATTTGAAATTTGCGACTGTCGAAACAGTTTGCAGTTACGCCGTAACTACTCTAATGAGTTACGACGTAATCAGGAGTCAGAAGACGAGAACAAGTCAGAAACTGGGTTACTTTCAATAAAAGATGTTTCACAAACGGGTTCGTTATTCCATGTTCCATGGGGAATCATGATCTCTTGGCATTAGCTGATCTTGGGTCTAGCATAAACATCATGCCACTCTCAATATTTTTAAAACTTTGATTAATCCACCTTTGGAAAACGAGCATGGTAATTGAGATGGCTAACATGACCAAAGCAACCCCTCTTGGGATCACGGGTGGTGTTTTTTTCAAGGTCGACAGGTTCATATTTGCATCTGAATTTGTGGTTATCGACATGGAGAAAACCTCGAGGGAATACTTAATTCTTGGTAGACCTTTCATTGCCTCATCACAAGCCCGAATCAAGGTTTTGGAAAAGGGACTCTCATTGGCATATTGTGATGAGAGAGTAGTGTTTAGAATGGATGATACTTCGTACCACGAACCAGATGAAGTTGTCACAAATGAAGTTTCCAAGGAGGTACAAGCTAACTGTTTTGATAATTTTCCTTCTTCATATTTTGGCCATTTGCAGGGAACCGAGTCTAATGATGAAGACAACAGCGAGGAAGAAATTGATGAAGTCCGACCTTCCGTGCCTGATATTTTTGCTACGGGAAAACTTCATTGTTGCGCTCCAGAAATTTCTTTGATTGAGGGTTCTAAATTAACATTGCCAACGTGTTCTCCGTTTCTCAAATAATGCAATGGAGGAGGACAGTTTTTCATTAGAAGGATAAAAGAGGAAGCAAAAGTTTGGTGTTGCTGGGAGGACGTAAAGCTGATCAAGGAGCATTGGTTTCGAGGGCACGATATTATGACCGATTTGTTTACTGAGGTTGATTGGAGTCTTCATTTTTGTGAACCGGCTATAATGATGTCTGATGGATTCACTAAAGCATGGCCTACGTGCGATCCCAACCAGAAGATTTGTAATTGTTGGAATCACTCCTAGACCATTATTCAAGTGTTAGTTACCCA
The DNA here is from genome assembly GCA_019973895.1 of Chrysanthemum seticuspe. Lineage (NCBI taxonomy): Eukaryota > Viridiplantae > Streptophyta > Magnoliopsida > Asterales > Asteraceae > Chrysanthemum > Chrysanthemum seticuspe. The sequence continues at coordinate 243,555,530 of BPTQ01000005.1, forward strand.
TATGTAATAGGTAGTTTATTATGGCCTTTATGTTTGTTTAAGGTCAAGCTTATGCAGAAGGCCCATAAGCTTAGGCCCATGTCCAATAAGGAAAAGGGAAGGAGTGGGAGTGTTGCCCTAGCTCCTTGCCTATAAATACTCTTGTAAACCTTCATTTGAAGGTTGGTTGTTCAAGTTTTCTCTTTCACTTCATACTCTACGCATAACTGTCTTAGTATAACGTGTGTGTGTGTTTGGTTTACTTGTTCAATCGCCTTTATCTCCTTCTAGTAAGCTCGTGTTGTAAAACTAGTGACCTAACAGTGGTATCAATCGCCAAATAGTTGGGTGCACACTTTTGTTTTGAAGTTTTTGCTTTTGGTCTTACGCGTAAAGATAACGTGTTCTTTGGTTCGCTTAAAAACTTGTTTTTTACACTTTTTAATCCAAGATTCTTGTACTTTCAACGTTTTAAGGTGTTAAAATACTTGTTTTTGGCAAAAAGTTTCAAACTTTACGCGTGAATCTAAGTTTTTGAGCTTGATTTTGTTCGTGGGTGAAGTTCTACGCGTAACCCGTTTAGCCGTTTTGGTTCATCAAGGTTCACACTTTTGTGTTATTTTGGTACTATTAACGCTATTCCATAACAAAAATCTGGTTTAGAAACAAATTTGGGCATAATCATTTTTACGAGTAAGATTACGCGTATCAAAACCCTAATCTTACGCGTAACTTTATCCGTGGTTTGATCTTCGTTTTCATGGTTTACTCCGTGTTTTCTTGCTTGGATAAGCCTGAAAATACGTCGACTTTGGATATCTTTTGCACTGTGATAGTGTAAAAGATCACTTGGGATAAAACCCTAAACTTACGCATAAGCATAAAGCTTACGCGTAGGAATCCTACGCATAAGATTCATCTTACGCCTAAGCCAAGTCTTACGCATAAGATAATCCTACGCCTAACTTTCTACGCATAACTTTGTGTCTACGCATAACTTTAGCGTCTTTTCCCTACTTACGCGTAAGCTAAATCTACGCGTAACTCTTTCTTGTTACACGTAACTTTGATGTTTTTACGCATAAGTGCTACCTGGATTATTGTGATTTCTACGCCTAAGGACACTTCATCAACAAAGGTTCATTCGACTACAAAGATCCATTTTTACCAACACAAGTTTTCAACATGTCTCAACCACCATACTCTAACTATTTCCCTTACACTTATTCTCAACGACAACAACAACTAAGTCCACAACATCAACAATGGAATCAACAACAAGCAATTTATCAACAACAATTTAATCAACAACATACTCCACAACTTGGAGCAATTCCTCCACCACAAATGGTTCAAACACCGCCAAGTCTTCAAGTTCAACCCTACATAAATGAATTCAATCAACATCCATCAAGGAACACTATGAAGGAACCCACTTGGTTTGCAAAGATGTGTGAAGCTTTAAGCAGCCAACAATCAATTCATGAGGCTGGATCACTTGATAGACCTCCAATGCTCACTCCAGGAAACTACGATCAATGGGTGATAAGGTTCTTTAGGTTCTGTGATCTGAAGAAGCCACATGGAAAGTTCTTAAAGAAGGTTATCTTGGAAGGTCCATTTGAGATGCCTACTGTCATTGTACCCGGAGATCCTACTGCTATTCCACCAAGAGATGAACAAACCAACATTGCTACTGTTACAGACTTGAATCCTCAAGAACTTCTCCACTATGAAGCAGATGAACTTGCAATGGGATATATCCTCTTAGGATTACCAAACCCAATTCTTCATAGTGTCGATGCTCAAAAGACTGCACAGAAAATGTGGGATCATATTCGTCTTCTTATGGAAGGATCGGTACTCAATCAGGAGGATTTGGAATCCAAAATTTACTTGGCTTATGAACACTTCATGATTGAACCTGGAGAGACACTAGAGTCCTATCATCATCGTTTTTCAGACATCATCAATGATTTGGATAAACACAACATCATCATGCCAAGAATTGCAGTGAATACTGTTAATACAAATATCGTCATTAAACGTTATTTATATTTTTGATCTTTGCCTAAGTTTTGTTAACGACAAAAGTAAATTTAATTTATAAAAGCTTAAAGCTTGTCAAGTTTATTAGATATTAAAACAAGCTTTCTCAAACAATATATTCATCATTCAAGCATTTACATTCATGATTAGTAACATCTTGATATGACTCTAATCATTATGTATGATAGTAGTTTGTAGAATGTGTTAGGTTCTTAAAACCAAACACTACTTAAGCATTTTGCATATTTCTATTAATAGTAATACAACATGTTGACATCATGTATTACATCATGGAGATCATTGGAAGATTCCATTAGATATTTTGTGAAGATTTGTACTCTTCATATCTTGCACAATCTTACTTAGATAGAGTTGACTTTAGGCAAGATTTGATATCTTGACTGTCAGACTGGCGGTACCAATTGGGTACACGGGCGGAACCCTTTTTAGGGGTCCGCGGTCCGTGGACGCTCCTGTCCAAATTGGCTATAAATAGCAATGCCAAGCCAAGTAGTTTTTCATCCCTTTCTAACATACTCTCATACATATCTTCTCTCTAACCTTTCTAACTCAGTTTCATATCATATTAGTGATCTCTTTTGTAGCAAAGAAGATCAAGTCATATTCAAGCTTCAACGAGAAGTTGGAAGTCTTGTTTGTTTAGTGTTGTATGATCTAGTGTTGATCCATACTTCATTGTTGTATCAAACCATCATAATCTTGTGAGTGTGAGTGGTTAGTATTTTAGTCCTCAAAATACATTGTGTGTGGGAGTAGTTGTACCCTTGGAAAGAACTCGACATCTAGCTTAGTGTCGGAAATAGTGTAAGCGAAGTGTAAAGGTTTTCTCCGCCGGTGAAAGGAGCTTGTTGACTAGTGAAGTTAAACTCTCGAGTGTGAGACTCGGGGAGTGGAGTAGGGCAAGGAAAAAGAGTCCTTGTAGGCCGAACCACTATAAACAACTTGTTGTGGTTTGATCATTTCTTTCCTTACTTATCTATTACATATTGCTTGCATATTTCATTATCATACTTAAGATCAATATCAATTGATCTTTCAATAAGTTTCAAAACAAAGTTTTTAATCGGTAAACTATTCAACCCCCCTTCTAGTTTTCTACAATTGGTACCAGAGCCTCGTTGCTCAAGAATTTCTAAAATAACTTGTATTTTATAAACTTGAAACGATCCATGGATTCTGAAAACTTTAAAGAAGGGAAATCTATGCAAAGACCACCACTCTTTGAAACCAATGGATTTATCTATTGGAAAAACCGTTTTGAAACATATGTAAAATCAAAAGATATAGATCTTTGGTTTATTATTGTTAAAGGAGATTTTAGTTCTACAACAAAGGATATTTCCGTTGATGAACAAAAGAAATTAGTTGCTAAAAATAATGAAGCTAAAATGATGCTTTATAATGCTTTACCTAGAAAAGAATATGAAAGAATTTTTATGTGTGAAACCGCTAAAGATATTTGGGAATCTTTAATTGTTACACATCAAGGTAATTCACAAGTCAAGGATAACAAAATTGATCTTCTTGTTCAACAATATGAACAATTTGTTATCCCTGAAGATGAAACCATTGATTGTGGCTTTGCTCGTTTTAACACTATCATTACATCACTTAAAGCACTTGACGAATCTTTTCGTAGTAAGAACTTTGTCAGGAAATTTCTTAGAGCACTCCATCCCAAATGGAGAGCTAAAGTGACCGCTATTGAAGAATCAAAAGATCTCTCAATAATGTCACTAGACGAGCTAATTGGCAACCTCAAAGTTCACGAAATGGTAATGGAGAAAGATTCTGAGATCATCAAAGGAAGAAAGGAGAAGATCAAATCCGTTGCTCTTAAAGCAAAGGCGGAATCAAGCGATGATGGTGAATCTTGTTCCGATAGTGAAGATGAGGAGTATGCCATGGCCGTTAGAGATTTCAAGAAGTTCTTTAGAAGAAGAGGAAAGTTTGTAAGACAACCTCGAGAAGAAAAGAAGCCATTCCGAAAAGATCGGGATGATAAGAAGATCAAAGGTGAAAGAAAGTGTTTTAGATGTGGTGATGCAAGTCATCTCATAGGAGAATGTCCCAAGCCACCTAAGAGCAAAACTCAACGAGCTTTTGTAAGTGGTGCTTGGAGTGATAGTGAAGACGATGAAGAATCAAGCAAGGAAGAGATCGCTCTAATGGCACATGAGTCAAATGAGGTACTTTCCGATTCTTCTTATTCTTCCATAGATGATGACACCTTGCAAAAACAATATAATCAATTGTGTGAGCTAAGTCTAAAAATCATAACTAAAAATAAATTTTTAAAAACCAAAAAGGAGTTTTTGGAAAATGAGGTATATGAGTTAAAAGAAAAAGCAAAACGTCTTGAAAAAGGAAAAGCAAATGACGATGATTGTAAATCATGTCAAGAGCTTAATCTTGAAATAGAAAAACTAAAACTCACACAAGAAGTTTTAATAGAAAATAACTCTAAGTTTAAAAGGTTTAACAAAAACATCGCTCTTGCCGATGAAATAGTTAAAATCCATAAAACACCAGGAGACATGAATGGGCTAGGTTTCAATGAAGTATTAATTCCAAAGAGTCAAAACAAAATGGCCGAAAAAGACGAACATTCTGTCAAAACTGCTGCAGTACAGCACGGACCAGACGGAACCAAAATAAGGGTTCCGTCCATTGTGCAAAAGGGTACCGCGGGTACTTCAGCAGAACAGAATGTTCGCAATACGGACCGTACTGAATTTGTTAAAATAACAAAGAAAACCAATGATAATGTCAAACTAAAACCAGCCATTATATCAGGAGTAGGACTTGTTAAAAATGAATTTAGATCAAAAACTACTCAACAACGATATAAAACCTCTTTTGCCAAACGCCCATTTCCTAAGAGCAACCACAACGTTCAACCTAACTACCAACACAACGGTTGGAATCAAAACATTCCTAGACCATATCAAACCCCAGATTACATGCCATGGAACCCTTACCCATCATTTCCTTACATGAATCAAATAAATGGTATGTTTAACCCAAACGGACCCATGAGATATTGGGGACCAAATGTTTGAGTTATTCGCTTCTTAGGTATGCTTAAAAGTTGGATTGGAACCTGATGAATGGATAAAAGATAGTGGATGCTCACGACACATGACGGGCAACAAAAGTCTCTTCTCATCATACCAAGAGTATGACGGAGGTAATGTCACTTTCGGTAGCAATCTCAAAAGCAAAATCATTGGCAAAGGTACGATTGCTCATAACTCTCTAACTATTGAAAATGTTGCTCATGTGGATAGGTTAGGATTTAATCTACTTAGTATTAGCCAACTATGCGATAAAAAGTATAAAGTACTATTTGATGAAAATGGTAGTAAAATACTAAAAGATGGTATCACCATAGCTAAAGGAGTTAGGAAAAATAACATATACGTCATGAAAATAGATAAAACATATAATGACAAACTTTGCCTAACAACATTAGACGATAGCTCATCTCTTTGGCATAGACGCTTAGGTCACGCTAATATGAGACTTATACAAAACCTATCTTCAAAAGAGTTAGTTAGAAATTTGCCAAAACTAAAATATGACCAACACTTTTGCGACGCTTGCAAAATTGGTAAACAAACACATAGTAGTCACAAATCTAAAAATATGATATCTACATCCAAGTGTCTAGAATTATTACATATGGACTTGTTTGGACCATCCGCTATAAGAAGCTATGGAGGCAACTTATATACTTTGGTCATAGTAGATGATTACTCAAGGTTTACTTGGACGTTATTTTTGAAAACCAAAAATGAAGCTTTTGATAAATTTGAAATACTTAGCAAGAAAATTCAAAATCTTCTAGGTGTCAAAATTGTGTCGATCCGAACGGATCATGGTCGTGAATTTGACAACGAAACTCAATTTGGAAACTTTTGTGATACAAATGGTATAACACATAACTTTTCCGCTCCACGAACACCTCAATCAAATGGAGTAGTAGAACGTAAAAATAGAACAATTCAAGAAATGAGTAGAACAATGCTTAATGAACAAAACATTCCTCAAAAGTTTTGGTGTAACGCCGTTGACACTTCTACATATATCTTAAATAGAGTCCTAATACGTCCTTTCCTAAACAAAACACCATATGAACTTTATAAAGGTAAAAAGCCAACATTAGGATATTTTAAAGTCTTTGGTTGCAAATGTTTTATTCTTAACACTAAGGATTATCTCACCAAGTTTGACCCAAAGTCTTATGAAGGTGTATTTCTTGGTTACTCTCAAACTAGTAAAGCTTACATTGTCCTAAATAAAGAAACAATGATAGTCGAGGAATCGTTGAACATAACATTTGACGAAAGTCCACCTCCCTCTAAGACATCACCTTTGGTAGATGATGACTTAGTTGAAAGTCAAATAATTGAAGGTCAAATTAATAATAATAAGGAAGATGAACCATTAAATAAGGAAATTGTCAACATAAAAGAATCTAAAAGTCATCCATTAGAAAAGGTCATAGGAAAACTTAATCAAAGAACCTTAAGATCACAAGCTCAAAATCAAAGTAATCATTTTTGTTTTGTATCCACCATTGAACCAAAAACCATAAATGAAGCCGAATACGTCTCAGCCGGAAAAGCATGTCAACAAGCTCTTTGGATGAAGCAAGCTCTCGTAGACTACGGAATTCATCTCAACGACATTGTGATACTTTGCGACAACAAAGGAGCCATCGATCTCAGCAAGAATCCCGTTCAACATGCTCGTACAAAGCACATTGAAATCCGTCATCACTTTCTTCGCGACAATGTTCAAAAAGGAAACATTTCAATCGAGAAAGTATCCTCCGAAGACAACATTGCCGACATCCTTACTAAACCTCTTAAACGAGAACCTTTTAATCTTCTTAGACTTGATTTAGGGTTAATGGAACCAAGCATGTAGGATAAACATAGCCTAAAACATTAGAATAGTCAAACCAAAACAATTTTGTCTTGTTTCTGCTACTGTAGCCACGGCACCAAACAACAACACGGACGGAACCAAAAATTTGGTACCGTCTGGTCCGTGGTGTCTACAGAAGCAAAACAGCCTTATACATAACATCTTCTTCCTCACAACCCACTTTACCAAAACGTGTAAAACTTAAACCAAGCTCATTATTGTCATCTTCCCACTCACTAATCACTGAAGATAACATCATTGTAAGTATCCTAACTACATTTCATCTCTTAATTCTGAGTCTAGGATTCTTATTTATGCACAAAACTATCACAAATCATTACATGGGGCTTCATGTATGCTTTTATACCAAATATGAATTCAATTGGCAAATTGCATAACTAGTCATTCAAATTAGGTACTACATTATCATATTGCATAAACAAAATCATGTTTCCCACTAATTGATAGATAATAAATATAAGGCCTTATTCAAACAACCAAACACCCCATGTCAAAAGTTTTGAAAAGCTTCTCACTTGTAGGAAAACATTTTTTCATTGTTAAAACAAATAGAAACGTTAGAATTTTCATCACTTGCATGCTCTTGAATACTAAAGGTATTGCATAACTAATATGCACTCCCGGGTATATTCAAATATAGCAACATTGAATTAGGAGCATTTGGGTTATCTCATGGTATTTGCCAAACACTCCACTAAAACCATTTTGTGCATAAAATGAGTCGAGATAACCGCAACTCCAAATTGTTTTCATATAGGCACACACTAGAATCAAAAATGTTAAAATTTATCTAAATTTTTTAACATGTTAATTCTTATCCTTAGGAAAAATCATGGTAGCCGCAAGATTCTATGATCACAAAGACACCCTTAACTACATTCCCAAACACCACAAAACCAAAGGACTCACCAAGGAACAAGTAGAAATATTTAGGGGTCTAGAATCAAGGTATTTCCACGAGGGTAGAACCATTCACTCATCCTTCCTTGAGCATACAAATCTTCGTGAAGAACTAGCCGCCATTCAATTCGATTGTCTTCTTGACATTGATGAACCCATTTGTCCTAGGTTCGTATTAGAATTCTATGCTAGTGTGACCGGTTTTAGTGATGAAGATGATGAGTTTTGTCTTAGCTTTAGAATCAACCAAAATGACTACACCATCACTTTAAGTGACTTTGCTAGAGTACTAGGAATTCCCAACCGTGGAACTTGTGTCTACACGGATAAGTGGTCACTCACCGCCCTTGATGCAATCAATGACCGCTCTCTCCCCTACATAACCCGTTTAGCCGATAAGGATGTCATCCGTGAACACCTCTTTAACCCAAAAACGGATACAACCCGAGTCACCCGAAAGGGAAAAGAGGTAGACCGAGATCCATATGGAATGGAGCTCAATGAACTCAAGCACGAATTTAAGAAATGGGAGGAATTACTTAGAGCAAACGTCATTAGCACCATAGGAAATAGGGATCACATAAACGCTTGTCTTTGTCACATGCTTTACAACTTGTCCACCCGACAACCATTCAACTTAGCCTACTACATAGCTAGGAGAATGATTGATATTCCAACTCAAGGATCCGTTGCTCTTCCATACGGGATGCTTCTCACCCGTCTATATAGAAACTTCGCTCCAATTCCACCAACCCCAAAAGGGATGCACCTTCAATATGATCTCATCCCTCACATCTTTGTGCCCTTGAGTGATGCTCGAGTTGCTAAGACTAAAGGCAAGAGAGCTAAACCTCCAACTCCTTCATCATCATCATCAAATAGCTCCGAGGATGGTCTTCCAAGCTCTCGTCTTCCACCTCAAGAGTATTACACATCTCTTCCCGAAATTGAGAATGAATCAGCAGAATTCAAGCAAACTAAGGGAATGTTCAAGTGCCTTGGTAGGATGATGAACAAGATTTACAAGAAGTTGGACAAATAAGGGTACTTTAAGGAGTGTTTGGAACAATGCATTATCGTTAATGTTTGATACTATTTAGTTGTTTTTATTATGTAGGATGATAATATAACTTGAAACAATGGTGTATGCTAACAATCTCATGCAGGGGGATAGCACAAGTATGCTATCAAATTTTACCCATTTTCACTATATTGTGAAAATCAATAAGCCTTGCTCTTAATCTATGCTCCACTGTGTTTACATATGTGTTATTTACTTTTCCTAACTAGAAATGTTTAGTATAACAGGTTTTGAGAAAAAATTTCAGATTTCGGAAATTTCAGTTTTTAGGAAACTTTCTGTCCAAATTTCAGCACTCCACGGATCAGACGGCACCCTTATTTTGGTACCGTCCTTTAAGAATTTTGGTACCGCCATATCTATACAGGCGGACCAGCCGGCACCCTTTTTTGGGTTCCGTCTGTGTATGATTTTGGTGCCGTGGATCCTCCAGGTAATTTTCTGAATTTCGACTCTTTCGTAATTCCAAATTATCTTCCATCACTCATAAATCAATCTTAACTAGTTTATACTGTTATTAGAACTAGTATTATTCACTAAGGGATGTAAGAAATCCATTTCCCACCAAAATTCAAAAATTTGAAAAATCCACCCAAGGAGCCCTTTGGCATAAAGGAAGGAACCAAAATTTTGGTACCTTCAAATCCGTGGGTAATCTGAATATTAGGAAATTCCACTCACTAGAACACATTTATTGCATATCTTTTCTTCCTCACTCCATCTTCTTTGTATGGATTGACTTGGGTGATATGACTAGCATTCAACCCACTTCCAAATCATTAGGAACCTCATCTATTCAATGGTTCAACATCAAATCAAACCTTTTCTCAACAATTTCTTACCTCTATAAATTGAAAGGCTTTACCATGATCATTCTCACACCTTCTTCATTCTCACTTACTATCTAGCAAATCAAAACCCAAGATAAAAATGACTAAATCATCACCAAAACCTTGCAAGAAAACCGCTAGAATAAGCGTAAGGCCTTGTTGCTTTGTTAATCTTAGCTCATCATCCGAATCTTCACCACTCACCATCTCATCTCCCATTAGAGATGATACACACCTTACCTTGGCTACACCCACCTCATCACACATTGTGATCACCACTCCACCACCATCAAAAGCACCTACTTCACCTCCACCGGCACCCATCCAAACATCCAAAACACCCTCCCCACCTTCACCAAGGTCTCCCACTCTCACTCCCATGGAGTTATTTTCTACTCCACCAACATCACCAAATCCTTTCCTAGAGGACTTGGAAGACTTGCCTCCTAGGCCAAGTCATCCACCACCATTGCCATCATTTGGCACCATTGAGCGAATCGCTCATGAATCACCTCGGTCATCCATTGACCCAAACGCCCCATTAGGGCCAAGACCTCTCCTTTTCCACCCCATTCACAAGGACATTCATGGTCCTTTATACGGGGATCATCCACTTCCATCATCAATGTCCCCTCATATTGAGGACATCCCGGAGAGCATGTGGGATGACAATCCCACTAGAGAGGAGATTCAAGCCGAACTCCACAACCTCCACCAATTCAAAGGCATGGTGGATTCTCACTTAAGTGAGACAATGCAAATGCAAAGTGCTTTGCTTGCATCCATCATGACCACTCCAAACATCCCCAACACCACCAACACATCCACCATTCCACCACCACAACCTCCGCAAACTTTCTACCCACCAAGGCATGGTTGCTCAACTTGTGAGCAAACGGGTCAAACCGTGGAACGGACCCGGATTATGGTCCATGACTTCCACGAAGAAATGAGGTTCATCCTCAACCACATTCTTGAGCGTCTCAACGCTCTTTCCCATCCACCATCTCTTTAGGATGGTTTTTAGAATAGTCTTTTATTTATTTTTGTTTTTAGATAATTTTTTTTCTTGTACTAGAAACACATCATTGTGTTCTCTTTTCATGATCTTTACTCATGAAAAATTTTAACAAATGAATGTTGTTTATTATGTTGTTGGTGTCATTACATAGTGCTTGGAAATGCTTGTGAATGATCATTATTACTAACAATTTTTTTTGTAGCTTTATTTTCACAATCCATGTATCTTCCCATTAAAGCACCCAATTTAGGGGGAGCTTTGAACAAGGGGGAGATAATAAGCTCGGGCTCATTACATTCCGCATAGCCTCTTCTTTTTGTTGAGACAAAAAGGGGGAGAAAATATAGAACTTGGAAATTATTTATATTTGACTTTTCTGAAAAAGTCAAACTGCATACAATTGACTTTCTAAAAGTCAAACAGGAACCCTCATTGATAATACTTGACTTTTCTTAAAAAAAGTCAAACTGCATACTTTGACTTTCTGAAAAAGTCAACATCATGCATCAACTAGTGAATTCTTTGACTTTCATAAAAAGTCAAAATTCATACACTTATATTATCATTTCCTTTTCAAAGTTCTAAAACCAATATTTTTACAACTCTTGTACAAACTTTGTCTCTTTTATAAAAATAAAATTTATATTTTGTCCTCAACAAAAAGGGGGAGATTGTTAATACAAATATCGTCATTAAACGTTATTTATATTTTTGATCTTTGCCTAAGTTTTGTTAACGACAAAAGTAAATTTAATTTATAAAAGCTTAAAGCTTGTCAAGTTTATTAGATATTAAAACAAGCTTTCTCAAACAATATATTCATCATTCAAGCATTTACATTCATGATTAGTAACATCTTGATATGACTCTAATCATTATGTATGATAGTAGTTTGTAGAATGTGTTAGGTTCTTAAAACCAAACACTACTTAAGCATTTTGCATATTTCTATTAATAGTAATACAACATGTTGACATCATGTATTACATCATGGAGATCATTGGAAGATTCCATTAGATATTTTGTGAAGATTTGTACTCTTCATATCTTGCACAATCTTACTTAGATAGAGTTGACTTTAGGCAAGATTTGATATCTTGACTGTCAGACTGGCGGTACCAATTGGGTACACGGGCGGAACCCTTTTTAGGGGTCCGCGGTCCGTGGACGCTCCTGTCCAAATTGGCTATAAATAGCAATGCCAAGCCAAGTAGTTTTTCATCCCTTTCTAACATACTCTCATACATATCTTCTCTCTAACCTTTCTAACTCAGTTTCATATCATATTAGTGATCTCTTTTGTAGCAAAGAAGATCAAGTCATATTCAAGCTTCAACGAGAAGTTGGAAGTCTTGTTTGTTTAGTGTTGTATGATCTAGTGTTGATCCATACTTCATTGTTGTATCAAACCATCATAATCTTGTGAGTGTGAGTGGTTAGTATTTTAGTCCTCAAAATACATTGTGTGTGGGAGTAGTTGTACCCTTGGAAAGAACTCGACATCTAGCTTAGTGTCGGAAATAGTGTAAGCGAAGTGTAAAGGTTTTCTCCGCCGGTGAAAGGAGCTTGTTGACTAGTGAAGTTAAACTCTCGAGTGTGAGACTCGGGGAGTGGAGTAGGGCAAGGAAAAAGAGTCCTTGTAGGCCGAACCACTATAAACAACTTGTTGTGGTTTGATCATTTCTTTCCTTACTTATCTATTACATATTGCTTGCATATTTCATTATCATACTTAAGATCAATATCAATTGATCTTTCAATAAGTTTCAAAACAAAGTTTTTAATCGGTAAACTATTCAACCCCCCTTCTAGTTTTCTACAAATACTATGTTCCTGAGTAGTCTTGTTCCTGAATGGGAGAAGTATGTCATTTTTCTCCGTCAAGCGAAGAATATGCATCATTCTACATATGGATTGTTGTACGATTACTTGAAGCCTCATGAAAAGGAAGTTGATCGGGAAAGGATTCTCCGTGCTCAAATTGCTCCACCTACACATCCGGAAAATCAACAACTTGCCTTATATGCTCAACAAAGTTATCCTCCTCAACAAGCAACTCAACCAACTGCCCAGTCACACCAAACGATCAATCACAGCAACCTCAACAAAATCAATTGATTCCTTACAACAACAACAATGATCAAGCACTTCATAGTCAAACTAATGAGGAATCCGATCCGTTCGAAGCATTGCAACAGGGATTTGTTATGATTGCTAATGTTTTTAGCCGTTATACCAACAAATCCAACAATCGTATTCGTTCCTCATCCAATACACGAAATCAGGCTGTTGTGAACAATGGACGAGTTGAAGTTCAGAATCGTGGTTATGGTCGTCAAATGGGAGGTGGTTAAGGGTTTAATGCTATGGGTAGGAATAACAACAGAGCTCCAGTGGTGGAACAGGGAAATGCTCAGAATGGGTTGAATGGTCTTCGTTGCTACAACTGCAATGAGAAGGGACACCTGGCTAATGCATGCCCAAAGCCAAGGACTAGGGGCAATGCTTATTTCAAAGAGGCTCTTCTTTTGGCTCTTAAGGATGAAGCTGGTGGATCTCTCACAAACAAAGAACAGAGCTTTATGGCAGATGCAGACTTAGATGATGATATGGAGGACTTGCAGGCCAATGCAGCTGTTATGTTGATGGCTAATATGCATGAGTTACACATGAGTGAAACAGGCCCAGTGTATGACACTGATGGCTTGTCTCAGGTACCCGAACAAACCATGATCATATCTGAACTAATATCTCCGCCAATATCTGAATCCAGCACGGCTCAGACTGTTCAAAATGAGTCATCTACATCTCATTCTGACGATTTTCAAATAAACCCTGTAGTTACATTTGACGATCAAGATGACCTTATGGTTTCCTTTGATAATTAAATTGACTCCGTGGTTGTACTTGAGGATCTAAATAATGATCATGTTATGACTCACGTTGAACAAGCCGAACTGTTGCCTCATCCATATTTTGCTCGTTTAATTACAGACCATCAAATCAAAATGGAGGAATGTTATGCATTAAATAAGGAATTAAAAAGCAAAAATGCACTGTTAACCAAGGATTTTGAATGCTTACAAATGCAACTCAACTTTTTCAAAACTCAAGAAAACCGTGAAAAAGGTTTTGAAGCCGCTTTTGCTAAATCTCATCAAAACGAAAAATATTTAGAGAGACAGATGCGTGATCTAGCCGCTTCGAAGAATGCTTTATTGTCTGAAATAGAACAACTGAAACATGAACATAAGCAAATTAACACTCTCACCTTGGAAAATCAAAAAGCTAAGGCTGAGTTGTTAACTTGTCAAAAACAGTTCTCCGCATACAAAAAGCATTCAACGAATCGGGTAGATGACCTTCTTGAAGAAATTATCGGCTTGCAAAACAAAATTAAAGAGTTTAAAACTGTTGTTTACAAACATGGTGAATCAGTAACAGCTATTGAAAAGTTTACTTTAAAACCCAATCCAAAAGGATATGGACCAAATCTAGCTGATTACAAACCAAAGCTTTCACTAAAAACATTCAAACCAAATCCTGAAGTTTCCAGTGCAGAATATAAAATTAATGATACTGTTATGAGTGTTGTTGAATATCATCGTCAAGAGGAATTAGATGCAGAAGATGAGAGTAGATCAAAATTAAAAACTGTTGTTTACAACAAACCTTTTAATTATTCAAAACCGGTCACTTTCGTCACACCAACGGATTCTTCAAACACACCAAGGGTTATCATCAAAACACCTGAGTCTTCTAATGTTAATCCCCAACCAGATTATGCAAAAATTATGGTCCTTTACCTTCCATCAGTGAAGTAAACTGAAACCCTGAAAATCAAAAAATTCTTAGATATTTTGACATTTTCATGGCTGACCTCAAAATTTTACAACATGAGATAGAATATCGTTCTGAAATCAAAATTGATCATTTTCAATCGCCTCTGGCGCGAGAACAAAGAGACACTTTTCAGAAAAATCTTTTACCTAACTTTAAAAATTTGAAAAGTTGTGCATTAGCTTGGGAAAAGGATTTTCATAAGGAACTTGGAGTGATGAAGGTCGTTTTCGAGAAAACCGAAACATCTATTTCTAATACTAAACGTAAAAAGAAACTGTTGAGAAAAGATGTTGATCGACTCTTGAAAGATGTTATATGTGCTGATATCCATAATGTTGTGTTATTCAATTCTTTGCCACATGCATCTGATTATATCTCTGTTGATAATGTTGACTCTGTGGTAACCGTTGAGAATACTGATAATGTGCTTCAGATCGAGTCTTTAAAAGCTGAAAATAAACGATTACTTAACGAACTTTACAATGCAAAACGTCATCTTAATTGGTGTGAAAAAGATATTCACAATCAACAACTTAGTTTTCAAAAGAAAATCGCTCAGTTGAGTGCAAAATCTTCTGATCCTAAAATTCAGCAACTGGATGATCAAAACGTGTCTTTGAAAAGTCAAATCTCAAAATATGAACAAGAACTTGTAACAGTTAAACAGGAATATGGTGTCATATTTGATTTACTCAATAAGACTCGTCATGAAGCATCAAACGAACTTGATCATTATCTTGCTCACACTAGAGAAGTCATGAATTTTGCTGGTAATATTCGTTCTGAAAATCAAGATTTGATTCGCACTATCTCTAAGTTAAGAGAAATGTTAGGAAAGTATGAACAACTTCCGCCAACCATCATTAAGAGATTAGCACCAGTAACACTTATTAATCGTGAACCTAGAATCTCTACTACCAAATCACAAGTTGCTAACGTGCTTCATTCTACTGAAACAGGAATAGTTGCATCTTTTCCAAACGTCTGCACTTCACAGCCTAGGAGCACTCAATCGAAGAATAGGAAGTTGCGACCTAAGAAAATATCAATAAAGAATGCTAAAGTAGAAGAACACCCTAGGAATATGAATAAGACTCAAGTTGCCTCCACTATAGATATTGCGTCTGGCAAATGTAATAGAAATAGTGATGTAACGAATGCTAAACCGTTAAGTACTTTTGATATTCAGTCTGATGCACCTTATGTTATTTGTCGTAAAAGTATGAATTCTGATTGTCATGACAAATGTGTTGCTAAAGCTATAATCTCTCGTTTACGGAATCCTAAGAATCGGAATACCTCTAAGCCCACTAATCATTCTAAGTCTGTGCTTGGTAGACCGCCTTCTTTAGATTCTACGTCATGCGTTGTTGTCCCTGTAGCTCCAGTTTCACCTCCTAAGAATGTAGTACCACCTAGTGCATTCACAAAGACTAAAGCAAACAGCAGTTATAGATGGCAGAAATGGATATATAACACATTAGGATTTAAATAGATGCCTAAAGTTATTAATGTGTGTATGTCTACTATCACTGCTTCGGAACCCTCTAACATTTTGGGTTCCACATCTACTTCTATTCCATCTGTGTCGTCTGTGTGTAATGCAGGTGATACAGATCATTCTTTGGATTGTTGATAGCGGATGTTCCCGACACATGACAGTCAACCTTAAACTGTTATCAAACTTTATTGCAAAGTTCATTGGCACTGTCAGGTTCGGGAATGATCACTTCGCAGCTATCATGGGCTACGGAGACTATGTCAATGGGAACATCGAAATCAGCAGGGTTTACTATGTGGAAGGCCTTGGTCACAATCTGTTTTCAGTAGGTCAGTTTTGTGATGGAGATTTGGAGGTTGCTTTCCGGGAGAAAACTTGTTTCATTCGTGATCTACAAGGAAATGACCTTATGTCTGGCTCGCGTAATTCTAGTCTCTACACTATCTCTATGCAAGACATGGTTGCTTCATCTCCCATCTGCTTACTTTCAAAGGCAACATCAACAAAATCCTGGCTATGGCACCGTCGTCTCTCACATCTAAACTTTCAAACCATCACCAACCTTGCTCGACACAAACTAGTTGAAGGTCTCCCACGATTCCGGTATTCAAAAGATCAACTTTGCTCAGCTTATGAACAAGGAAAAAGCACTCGTGCTCATTTTCCTTCAAAGGTGGAACACAGCTCTCAGCATGTGCTTCATCTTCTTCACATGGATTTGTGTGGCCCAATGCGTGTGCAAACGATCAATGGCAAATGCTACATCTTAGTAATTGTTGATGACTACTCACGATGGACTTGGGTCTACTTTCTTCGAAGCAAAGACCAAGCTCCACAAATGATCATCACCTTTCTCACGAAAATTCAAGTTCAGCTCCGGAACACCGTCCGCCAAATAAGAACAAATAAAGGAACTGAATTTGTTAACCAAACCCTTCGTGAATTTTATGAGAAAGTGGGAATTCAGCATCAAACATCTATTGCACGTACACCAGAACAAAACGGAGTTGTTGAAAGACGAAACCGGATGTTAGTGGAAGCTGCAAGAACAATGTTAATCAATGCTAAACTTCCAGATTACTTGTGGGCAGAAGCTGTATCTACTGCATGCTATACTCAAAACCGTTCTATGATCACAAAATGCCACAACAAAACACCTTTCGAGCTTGTCCACAACCATAAACCGAATCTCAAACACTTTCATGTATTTGGATTCCTTTGCTATCCGAATAATGATCGTGATGATTTTGGAAAGCTCAAAGCCAAAGCCGACATTGGAGTATTTATTGGATACTGTGAGAATTCTAAAGGTTACCGAATCTGGAATCGTCGTACAAAACAGGTGATGGAAACGATTCATGTTCATTTTGATGAACTCACGGAAATGGCTTCGGAGTATAACAGCTTAGAACCCGGTCACAACCGTTTAAACTTCCCTCAACCCCCATCATTAGCTGAACAAAGTCCCCCAGCTCACTCGTCAACAAATGGAAAGGTTATTTGCTCCGCTGCTCAGTGACGATATTGATGAACGTGCTCCAGGTGTATCCGCTGTTTCCGCTGCTCAACCTGATAATACTCTTATACCTGATACACCCGCTACAACAACTACTGTTGAAGAAGCACCACCAGTTGACTCCACCACAACAGTTGAACAAATCGCTTCCAACAATGATGAACCGACTGATGATATTCTGAATGATGTACCCCCACCTGCAGATTTTGATCCAAATGCGTTCTTTAACCCGTTTGCTAATGACACTGCTGCACCTGATGTCGCAGAATCATCAACAAACCATTTGAATCCTCAGAATCTGCACAATGTATACCAACATCAACCCTCTACACATCGATGGACAAAAGACCATCCTCTGGCAAATATTATTGGCAACCCGAATCAACCAGTCGTTACGAGACAACGTCTTCACACAGATGGTGAACATTGCATTTATGCACTCACCGTCTGCCAATCTGAGCCTAAAAACATTAAAGACGCAATGACAAAAGACAATTGAATTGAATCCATGCAAGAAGAACTCAACCAATTCAAACGTCTTGAAGTATGGGAACTGGTTGAAAGACCAGCAGGGGTCTACGTCATTGGTCTCAAATGGATTTGGAAAAACAAATTGGATGCTGAAGGGAACGTCATCCGAAACAAGTCACGTCTAGTTGCTAAGGGTTATCGTCAGGAAGAGGGAATAGACTTTGAAGAATCTTTTGCTTCGGTTGCTCGTCTTGAGGCTGTTCGGATATTTCTCGCGTTCGCGGCTCATATGAATATGACGGTCTTTCAGATGGATGTCAAAACTGCGTTTCTCAATGGACACCTGAAAGAAACGGTTTATGTCAGCCAACCCGAAGGATTCGTTGATCCAGAGTTCCCGAACCATGTCTACAAACTGAACAAAGCTCTTTATGGTCTCAAACAAGCCCCTCGGGCATGGTACGATAAGCTATCATCTTTCCTCATTGCTAATAATTTCACCAAAGGTTCGGTTGACCCTACTCTTTTTATACAATATCACGGGGCACATATCTTAATTGTTCAAATTTACGTGGATGACATCATTTTTGGGTCTACACATAAAAAGTTTTCAATCACTTTTGCAAAACTAATGAAGAAAATTTTTGAAATGTCCATGATGGGTGAACTTACGTTCTTTCTAGGACTGCAAGTTCATCAATCACCCCGTGGTATTTTCTTGAGTCAGTCCAAATATGCCCTTGAATTGTTAAACAAATTTGGAATGAAAACCTGTGACACTTATGCCACACCAATGACTCATACCAAGAAGCTAGACGCTGATTTACATGGGAAATTAGTAGACCCTACCAAATACCGAAGTATTATTGGGTCTCTCATGTATCTAACAGCTAGCAGACCTGATATTGTATTTGCCGTTTATCTATGCTCCCATTATCAGTCGCGACCAACTGAAACCCACCTCTCTGAGGCTAAAAGAATCCTCCGATACATCAAGGGAACCATTAACTTGGGGATCTGGTATCCGAAGGATTCTGGTTTTGAACTAATCACTTTTTCAGACGCTGACCACGCAGAATGCTTAGACTCAAGGAAAAGTACTTCAGGAGCTCTACAATTTCTTGGTGATAAACTGGTGTCTTGGCAATCAAAGAAGCAGGATTGTACATCGCTGTCATCAACCGAAGCAGAATATGTAGCCATGTCCGCGTGTTGTGCTCAAGTCATCTGGATGAGAACACAACTCAAAGACTATGGTTACGTATCTGACAGAATCCCGATGTACTGCGACAATCGGAGTACCATTGCGATCTCGTGCAACTCAGTTCAACATTCGAAATCAAAGCACATCGATCCTCGCTATCATTTCATCAAGGACCACGTGGAACAGGGTACAGTTGAATTATACTTCGTGGGTACAGAATACCAATTAGCAGATCTTCTTACCAAAGCCTTGCCTCCCGCTAGGTTTAATGAGTTGGTCCACCGGATTGGTATGAGGTGTTTGACTCAAGAGGAATTGGATGACCTCCTAAAACAGTCTTAAAAACCTGTCAAACACCAAAAATCTCTTTTGTAAATAATTTTTTCAAAAACAAAATACAAAAATAAAAAACCTGATAAAACAACAAAAATATTCTTCTAATCTAATTCTCTTTCAACATGGCAAGTACATTTCTTCCATCAACACTTTAATCTTTCAAAATTTAGTATTTTTCCGATCAAGTGTTGAGGGGGAGAAAATAATCACGTAACTGTTTCAAAACATCTGTGTACTTGCATGTTATTATATCCCGGTTGTTTCTTTTATCAATGGTGGTAAATTTTTCTGGTTAAATGACACTCCTCGGACTAAAATTTATAACCTTTCATTATTTACCTAAGTCGAGGGGGAGTGTCGTCAAGTTTCTTTCTTAACAATTTTTGTTTGGTAACCAAAATGGAAGTTAAATGGCTTTGTATGAAAAAGGAAAAGGTGGAGGGACCAAAACTGTCAAAATGTTAAAGTCATTTTTAATAAAAACACTCTCCACCTAACATTTCACTTCACATTTATTACTCCTAACCAACTAATCCTACGCATAGAATTCATTCAAGAAATCCGAAGTTTTGATCATAAATCTGTAAGTGTTTTTGCGTTTATAACACGTTTCTAAACATTGGTTTTGAATTTCAAACGAATCCAACGGTTAAAATTGCGTGTATGGTTGATTTTGTGTTATACGCATACGCGTAAGGACACATGATCATACTTATGTGTTTGAGGTTAAGATAAATGGGTCAAAACGGTTCTTTAACATCAAGGATACTATTGTTACCCTCTGAATCCACCCAAAAACACAAAATGATGGTTTTTCAAAATTAGGGTTCTTGAGTCGAATTGGGCGTTTTCAAATGTGAAGGGTTTTGGTCAAAAAGATTGTTGTGTGATGTTTATATTATGTTAAATTGATGATATTCAGGCCCTATAACAACCCAGAAACACTAATTAAGTTAGAATTAGAAATTAGGGTTTAATGTTCTTGAGTTTGGGTATTTTTGATTCACTGAGAATTGGGTGTTAAAACTTCGTTTATAGACTCTCACAACACCTAAGACCTACCAGAAAAAGTTTGGTGCAAATTCCATGGTTAGAATTGTTAAGCGTAATTCTTGAACTATTAGGGTTTTTGACTTACGCGTATGTGTTTCTACGCGTAAACTGTGTAATATGTTTCATGCCATAATCTGTTTTAACATGACTATACATGTTAAGATTGATGATATGATGATTTTATTTCAGGATTGCTACTCGTAAAATTCAGAATCAAGGTCGATTGTTACTCTACGCATAAGGATCACCTTACGCGTAGGCAGTTATGCGTAAGAGAAATCCTACGCGTAACTACTACGCATAAGGTTCTACAATGGGACTACGCGTATCCTGTGAAGGATATGCGTAAACAGTGACCTCTACGCATAAGGTCTACTCTTACGAGTAAACCTTACGCGTAAGGTCTTTATACGCCTACGCGTAAACCCTACGCATAAGGTCCCCTTTTCCTACGCGTAACATTTCTTACGCGTAAGTTAGGATCCTACGCATAAGCTTTCGTCTACGCATATATCACTTCTGTTTACGCGTAACTTTGCCAAATCTACGCCTAAGCCTTGATAGACCTTCATTATGAATTGTTACGTGTACAAACTTGTTAATAAACAAATCATATCGTCAAGAAACCAATAATGTCACTAATAAACTTAATCATTTAATATGTTGTGTTAAATAGGTGATAACATAAACTTTAAAACTTAAAGTTAACTAACTCACGAAACTTATCACGACGACATTGGACTATTGAACAAACAAGTGACTTTGGACTCGTAACAATCTTTAACACTGTACATTCAATAATTAGACAATAAAAACCTTCTGTTGACTAACATTATGTCTTTCGATATGTTGGTTCTTTTGGCTAATGTTATTTCAGATCACGACATGGCTGCTCAAATGAATGTGGATGCACCTGAAATTCTCACAATTGCTGACATCTTCCCTAATGGCTATCCTAGAAAGATTGGAAAGAACAACCTTAGGGTTGACTTTGAAACCCTCACATGCTCAGAATCTTCCTGCTTGATTGCTGTGGATGTTCTAAAGAATCATCCCTACCAGAACATGCTCTCTCACTCTGCTACAGTACCGAAGATCTACATGCAACAATTCTGGAATTCAATGCAAAGGATCAAGGGTCAAAGTGCAGTGATTGTGACTCTCAATCACAAACAAGTCACCATCACTCATGCAGACTTACGTGTTGTTCTTCTCATTCCTGAAATCGAGCCAACCGACTTCTTTGCCACACCTACTGAGGAGACAGTTCTTCAATTCCTGATAGATATTGGCTATGATGAAGCTTCAGGAATTGCTACTAAGCACTCTCATGTGGAGCTTAAGAACATTCCTCAACCGTGGAGAACCCTCTACATCATCATCACCAAATCGGTCTCTGGTCGTGATAGTGGCTATGAGCATCCCAAGCTCATGGAACTACAAATCTTCTGGTCATTAATCAACAAAAAGGACATCGAAATCGAAGCACTGTTATGGGAAGACATGATGTCATTTCACAAGAAACTTGGCTCAAAGATACACCTATGTCAGATACACAAAATTGTTGATCCAGAGAGCACTTGGATTTAATCCCGATATTCCACAGAGGCTCAATGACCCAGACAATCATGATATGTTGACTGAGCCTACCCTATCAGTCAGAATCAAGGAATCGTCTACAAAGAAACAGGGTGCTGTATTACCTGATCACCTTCTGTCTAAAGAAATCAAAAAGCTTGAGACATACAAAAGGTATCTAGTTGCAGTAAAAGAAGGCAAAGTTGTTCATCTCGATGACAAGTCTTCTGGAACACCTATAAGAAGAACCAGAAGAGGCAGTGCAGGAAGTGCTGCAAGTACTGAAAGTCATAGGAAGTTTCCCAAGAGGAATCCTCCTCGTAAAAGGACTGTTCCTTCTAAGGAAGTTGTTCCCATTCCCTTACCTAAACCTGAACCGCAGAGAAAGCTAATTGACGATGACTCAGAAGGTACTGAATCAGAAGAAGAGATTACATACTCTGAAACTGCTAAAGATGAAACCACAACGGTATCTAAACCTCCCATTCCTCCAGCTAACATAGGAAAAGGAAAGACTCCTGTACTTGTGCCATATGAAGAAAGCTCAGAAAGTGATGAAGAGCAACTGGATAAATCCTACAGGAAGAAGTTTAAATTAGTTAGACACATTCAAAAGGCTAAAGAATTTGAACAAGAACAAATGGGTGGCCCCGGAGGGTCGAGTGGTGGTGTCCACTCTTCACCAGGTCCTGATGCGGTTAGTCGACCCGATAAGGGATCTGGTGCCACCACTTTTGTGCAACAACAAACACTTGTGGAGGAGTCTACTGATTATAACATTGAGGAACCAGAAAAGGATAAGACTGAGAAAGAGAAAACTGATGAAGAAGCTAAGGCTCAGACGGAAGAAAAGGTTAAATCTGGACAAGATAATGAAGAGAATTATGATGATTATCTTCTCAACAGTCCAACTCGTTCCAAGGAGGATACTTCTGCACCTCCAAAGGACCCTGAGCCTCCTCATGTCTCCTCCTCATCAGATTCATCATCTCACTCCTCACCACCACCATCTAAAAGATCAACCAAATCAACATCCAAATCAGTGAAGAAGCCTACTCGATCTTGGATATCTCATGCTCATAAAAGAATTGGGAATGCTGTCAAACAAGTCAGAAAGAAAGACATCCTCCAAAGGAAGATGAATTTCTATGCTGATCAGATACAATATATTCATGATGATCTCGACAAGATGCAAGATGAAAGGGCGTATGTCCAGAAGCTCATGAAAGATGATCTTCAAGGGAAAGGGGACGAAATGATCAAAGGATACTCTCACCAGTTCCTTATGGAGGTCGTTCCGAAACTGACAAAGGAGATGTATAACAGACAACTGTATCAAAATCTATTGCATCTAGCCAAATAAGCCATGAAATCAACTCCGATGAATTTAAGCATCAATCCAGTTGAATCTACAATCTTCTCAGATGATGAATTGGTGAACCGGCTAGTAGCGCAAATGTTGACACGCTCTGCAACGTTTGCCTCACATGAAGCTAAACTGTTTGAAGCTTTATTGGAATACCAACTCAGGTCCTCATTCCGAGAAGAAGCTGTTAGGCCCAAACGTTCAAGAGATGATGAAGACAAAGATCAGGATATGGATAAAGAGCCCAAATGCACAAAGAAGTCTGACGTATCATCCTCTATTCAGTACTCGATGCAACCTCCACCACAACGGACTCCTACTCAACAAAGATCTTCTCCTCCATCTTCTACTGATAAACCTCAGGATTCATCTGAGTTACCGCCCGAGACTCAAAAAAACCGGTGATCACTTTGAGTATACGGGTGGTGACGATGAGGAAGTCCGTGAGCCCCTACAACAACCCAACTCTCCCAAACAAGTTAAGAAACCAGAATCCTCATCTAGGCCAAAACAAAAGAAGAAGAAGGCGCCAATGACTGACGTCGTATCATGGCTAGATGAAGATACAACACAGGAGTTTGAATGGTTTTCTACACTTGTCAATTCCACTCCCTACCCTGAAGAAGGTCAAGATCTGGTAGACGGTAATACTTTGGAGCATGCTAAGATTATGCAAGAAAAGTTCCATGTAAAGAAGATGACGAAATCCGAGTTTAGGCGCATCAAGAATGAAGCTTTTCAACTGTGGAAAGATAGCTCAGAAAGTGCCATCGAGGTCGAATATCACCTTGAAAACATTGCTCGAGCTATGTCTAACAACATGGATTGGCTCAACCCAGAAGCAAACATCGACTTCACCAAACGGGACAACCCTCCATACTACACCGACTGGTCTAAATCTCTACCAACAATTGGCCAACCAGATGAACCTAGGATCCCATTCAAGTATTTCTTCAACAAAGACTTGGACTTTCTTCTACACGCTGGCGATGGATCAAGGAAATACGCTACATCTTTGACACTTCCATTCCCAGCAGCCATATACTCAAACTGCATAGCTATCGAGGAAAGAGCTACTCACTTGTTCTCCAACAAAGTGGAAGCATACGACCGAGATGCAATGTACGGGATTCATCATTGGCCGGAACGCCGAAGAATCTACTACAGAAGCTGCCAGGTTCAGAAGTCACAACATGCAGTGTTCAGTACTAAAGATATCATTGCCATCAAAAATGTTGATCTTTCGACCAAATGTGACTACACTTTTCTCAAGAAGATTGTGGTCAAAAGGCAAGATGAACGGGATTATGCATTCTCTGAAGCTGACTTTGAGAATTTGTCTCTCAACGACATTGAAGACATGTACCTTGCCAAAGTACAGGGTCACATGAGGCAATTTTCAACTGAAGTACAACGTGAATTCATCAAGTTACTGCTCATCTTCATCAGAAGCATAGTCATCAAAGAATGTGTAGAAGATCTCCAACTGGCTATTGAATCATATCAAACCCGTGTTAACTTCACTCCACCTCAGCTTGATCTTCCCGACATCAACCAGCTCTCACAGTATACACTCATCAGCAAACCATTCGGCGTTGTTTACCGCAGTGAACTTCGACGAAATTGCTTAATAGCGTGTAGCGATCTTCACAAATTTGGGGATCACACTTTGAAGATGGTTAGGGACGGATTGGCTTATAGGTTGAAGGATATACGTCAAATGATTGGGTCTCCTAAGCGATGGAATTCTCAGGATCGAAGGGATATGAGGAGAATCATCAAGATGATTGATGAACGGTTGTATAGAAGGGATCAGTTTAGAAGATTGGAAAGCTATGTTGGTGGTCGACCAAGGATTAACATCACCGGCTTTCAACGCCCGATTCACACTCCTGGCGACATCTCTGGACTACCTGGTACCCCTTAAACTGCTTCTTTCATTATAAATTTGGATGTGTGATTATTTATGTGGATGGCTTGTGCACACATTACAATGTACAACCCGTAATTGTCAAGAAAGGACCCTATGGTACGCTTCAGTGCCACAATCCTTATAAAAGGAGCGAAAGCTTCTTAATTTTGAGTAAAACCTATCAAACCTTTCATTTTTCAAGGTTTTGCTCAAAAGGAGAAGTACTTCCCCGTATGATTTTCAAAACCTCAACCGTTTATATCACTAGTTGAGGGGGAGTACTTGAGTTAAAACTTTGTTCACAAATTTTTCATAGTGGTCATCTTCCCGTAACACTCGAAATGGTCATATTTATTCTCAACTTTTCAAAAATAACATTTTATATGCCATTTTTTAGGGGGAGAAAATTATGTGATAAGAAATATGAGGTGTAAATGCAAATGAATCTTTGTGTAATAGACTTAACCAACGAATTGACGGTACTAAACTGTTAGTAACTCGAAAAGACTTGTCCTGGACGGGTAATAATTTCAAGCTAGTTCGCTAGTAATGTAAACGTGTCTCGCAAAGGACTTGTCCGAGTAGAAAGTACAATTCGAGAAACTCTTGGTAGACATGAACTCTGACGGGTATGACAACCTTTCGAGGTTTGTCTACACCTTCAAGGTAGTTATTAGAGCTAGTTGTCTCCTAAAAGCTGACAATGTAACTCTTTAACTATGCAACGTAACCGTGTCTCGCGGGGGAATGTCTATCTTGAGTTGATCAATTCAAAAGTGCGCGCTCTTCCCACACAGTGCAGATTTACGTCAAAACTCTAAAGCACATGTGGAGGGGGAGTATTTCTGCTAAAAGATAAAACTCTCACAGTGGTTCAAACATGTTTTTCATTCACAAACCCTTTGAGAGATTTTCTTGAAAATTGGTTTTATGGCAACATAGGTTAGTCATTGAGTGATAAGGTGACTAAGGTTAGGAATAACCGTCCTATGATCCGCCAGAGCCGGAGGGATCTACCCAAGGACATCACAAATAGTTAGTACTTAGAAGTCCTTAGGTACGATGATAAAAAGGAGAAATTGAGAATCGGAGAAAGAAGGAGTTGAAGAATTAAAAAGAAATGCAAAGAAAAGGGTGAAAAGAAATAGCCCTCCAAATTATTCGACTAAGGGCAGACACCGGGTTCAATTCATATGCTACTGGTTGTCACTTAGTGACGCCGGTATTGAAGATTAAAAGTCGTCATGGACCCAGTGACGCATGCACTAAACCTTCTTAGCCACTCAAGTTTCTCTCTACAAAAGCTTGTTTCATTCTCACAGGGAACCCTACGTAAACTATTGGCTTTCTCTTAGAGATCGCTGGTATTGAAGAAGGAGACCCTCTCCCTAGTCTCCGCTCAGGAAAACCAAAACGCACTATTGAGTCTAGAGCCACGAGATTCAACAAAAAATCTCTTAGGTACACTTGACATTTTATCACCTGACGTTTAACAATAAGAATTTCAGTGGTACATTATCGAGTCCTTCACAGATCTTAGCAATCTGTCAAGAACATTTATGAGAGGTTCACATCTGTGATCCTCAGTGATTGAATGGAAACTCCTGCCAGGGTCAACATCAAACAGCCCTGACAGCAGGTCACTTCGGTAACTCCCCGTGGATTATGCTTAGTGTGTCTCAAACGGTCTACAGTCGTGAGGTGATGCTTCGGTGTACCTCAGCGACTCATCTGAACTATAGATGTACTTCGGTACATCGCGTTATCTCACTTGTGGGACTCCAGTTCAGGAACGGCCTTTGTAAGAATTAGAGTTGTGCTTTCACACTATGTTGTTAACACTCTCGTAGTTCAAACTTGTAAGTGCCGGAATCCACTTATTACTAACCATTTGAAATGTTTTCTTCTTATGGAAGGTCCGGAGCGGGATGATCGTGCAGATTCTTCTCATGCTCACGCCAACATCATCACTAATGGAAGTTCTATCCAAAAGCAACACAACAGTCAGAATGATTCTTCGTCAAATCAAAGAATCTACAAAGTTAAAGACTTAAAGAAGTTCATCGGTACTGACTTCCAACGTCAAAGAGCGTGTGAGCATGTTGACGAATGACGTGGAGACACTGTAGCGGCGAAGCAGACCTGAGGCAGACTTGATGCAGACAACAACATACTCACACTTTCATCACAAAGAACAATGATCAAAGAACAAAGTTAAAGATGACGTCAAAGCATAATTGTTCAAAGAAAACTATCTCTCTACACTGGGGAGATTGTTCGAATCAAGGCAATTCTTCTCACAAGAAAGAAGAATGTCAGAAGACGTCAAAGCTACTATTACATCAACGCCTTCACCGTTTTTCATCACCAACACTTGAGGGGGAGATTGTTGGAATCACTCTTAGACCATAATTCAAGTGTTAGTTACTCATATGTAATAGGTAGTTTATTATGGCCTTTATGTTTGTTTAAGGTCAAGCTTATGTAGAAGGCCCATAAGCTTAGGCCCATGTCCAATAAGGAAAAGGGAAGGAGTGGGAGTGTTGCCCTAGCTCCTTGCCTATAAATACTCTTGTAAACCTTCATTTGAAGGTTGGTTGTTCAAATTTTCTCTTTCACTTCATACTCTACGCATAACTGTCTTAGTATAACACGTGTGTGTGTGTTTGGTTTACTTGTTCAATCGCCTGTATCTCCTTCTAGTAAGCTTGTGTTGTAAAACTAGTGACCTAACAGCAATGGAGGAGAATTCCCCGATCCTAATTGGCTCAAACGCAAGGAATGGGCGTGTTTTGATTAAGAAAGAAGAATGGAGGTCGGATACAAAGGGATCTCATTCGAAAATTGGGTTAAAGTGAAGTTTGGGGCTGTCAAGCTAAAATGGGAAGTCGAGTCTCAATTTCGCTATGAATGGGCGAAAGCTAATTTTCTGCAAGAAAATTGATACTCCATGACTCCGTATATTCCTCCATGTGTTTGGAACCAGCCATCCTCTAACAAAAAAATAGCTAAGGAGGAAGATGGCCAAAGGCCACCATAAAGCCCCATGGCTTTGAGTCTAACTTAAAGACTCGTTAATAAAGAAAAGTTCTCTTTTGGGAGACCACCCGAATTATCCCTTTTTATTTTTTTTTTCTATTTCTGTTGGGTTTTGTGTTTTTAACCATTTTTGTAGGAAATCGGAGAAAGTTGCTACAGCATGCTGAACAGGGACCTGATATGTCCACAGTTATGGCGTAACTCATTCTTATGGTTATGCCGTAACACATCTCTTGCAGCAGTTCTTCCCAGAGCATTACCAATTATGGCATAATCCAATGCAATTGTAACGCCATAGCTACACTCCAGTAGCATCTGCCAGGTTTTGCAATAATTACGGCGTAACTCCTTCTAGGAGTTACGAGGTAACTATCCTCTGTATTAATTCTTTCTTTTTAAACACAATAACCTTGTATTAGTTTTTAAATGAACTTTGTGGGTATGTTCCCTGTAAGCCCTTACGAGACTACACTCGTCCACTTGCGACACCAAGTGGTTTAAAAGGCTTGTTGCATATGCAAAATACAACCGTGATTCCTACGAAAGTGAGTTAGGTTTCTTTTCATTTTTCATTTTTCTTTTTCTGAATTATGCTTGTTGGTATTGTGATTTAAGGGATTGAAGTTTGGTCGTGGATGCTTATGCGAAGGCACGATTCTTTTCGTGGTCCTTCTTTCTTTTTCGGAGAAAATTTCAGGGAAGTTCTCGCTCTAATTCTACTTTCTCTTCACCTATATTTAACGTTTAGTACAAAAGGGACTTTGTACATTTCAAGTGGGGGGACGAGAGTAGAATTATCTCTTAAACTTTATTTTGCCCTCGTTTTTCTAGTTTATTTTGAAAATTTTTGACATTTTTAAAATTTTGACATGTTTTTCTTAACCTAACAGCCCGTAGGGGCGTTTAGTGTAAGCCTATAAATACCCTCTTCCCACCAAGGGAGGGGGTTGGAACTTCATTTGCTTTCAAGTTAATCTATTTCATTTTCTCTCACTAGAAGTCTCCCACTCTTCTCTCTCTCTCTCTCTCTCTCTCTCTCTCTCTCTCTCTCTCTACAATAGTTGGCCAAACGTCGATCTTTAAAGTGTGTTATGTTTATGAATATCTTTCAATTGGTATCAAGAGCCATGGTTTGGTTAGATTGATTGTGTGTTCTTGGATTTTTGGTTCACTCTTGTTGCTTTCTTTTTTTTTTGTTGTTCGACAAGTAAAGAAAGAAAAAACTTTGTTTGAGATTTTTGTGTGGCTAGATGTGTTTTTAGATTGTTCGTTTGTGTTCCCAAAAATCTCTAGCATAGTTTCTGGGTATTCTACAGATTATTTGGTGACATTCTTGAAAGTTTAAAGAATTTTTCTTTGTTTCGTTTTGAGCCTCAGTGAGGAGTTCCTGCTTGCGAGTTATGTTGGTTTAGGAAGTATTTTCTTGCATTTTGGTTAGTTCCAGGTTTGCGGTTTGGTTTGTAGCTGAAAAAGGGTAAGGACAAAAATCATAGAAAACGACCTTTTGGTTTCGTGCGGTTTGTCTGTTTCCTATTGCGATTTGACCACTGCAGTTTGACTTCTGTGTTTGGAACACTGCGATTTGAGGGTTGCGATTTGCCTCTGCGGTTTGAGTGTTGCGATTTGAAGACTGCGATTTGAGGGTTACGACTTGTCACTGCGGTTTGAGTGTTGCGACCTGCCTATTGCAGTTTGTCTGTTGCGTTTTGTGTTCACTTGCAAGTTGCGATTTGGTATTGCGGTTTGATTCTTCTTGCAGGTTGTGTTTTACCTCCAAAGAACTGCGATTTGGTATTGCGTTTTGTGGGTTGCGTTTTGCTTCAGAAGAATGCGGTTTGCTACTGCGTTTTGGGGTTGCGATTTGCCTACTGAAGACCACTTATCTAGTGTAACTAAACGCCATAATGTCAAAATTGTGTCAAGTCTTGAATTTTGTGTATTGAGATTTGTATACTCCATTTCATAAACTCTCTCCAACCAAACCTAACCATAAATAAACAACATTTCACAGTATTCAACAAACAATCACCACTCCTAACATACAATCACTAATCATTTTATCGATCCAACTTTTATCATATCAAATTCAAGTAATCATTGTCTCACGGTTTATCTTTGATTTTGTAAAATCCCGCGAAAGATTCTATTTCTCGGTTTAAATCACATATTTGTAAAATCCCATGTAAAGTTCACATCATGTCTACCGTTTCTGATGACATTCAAGCTGCCGGGTCCGATACCCGCCTTTCTATGCTTGATAGGACGGATTATGAATCATGGGCAGAACGAATTCGATTATATTGCTTGGGTAAGGAAAATGGCATCAACATTCTTCGATCTATTGATGAATGACCATTTTAGTTGGGCACTACCAGAGACACAATCTCTACTGCTAATGATGGAACTGTCACTCTTGGAATGGACAGACCACGTACTTACAATGATCTCGATGAGAAGGAAAAGAAGCATTATGATGCAGATATAAGAGCTTCCAACATTGTGCTTCAAGGGCTTCCCAAGGACATCTACAAACTTATTAACCACAACAGTGCAGCCAAAGCAGTGTGGGATAATGTTAAAATGCTTCTTGTTGGATCTGAATTGACTAAAGAAGATCGAGAATCACAGTTATATGATGAGTTTGAACACTTCCAAATGAAACCGGGTGAGAATATCACTAAATACTATGTTAGATTTCACAAACTGGTCAATGACATGAGAATCATCAAGATGACAATGCCAAACATTCAACTCAACTCCAAGTTTGTGAATAACATGACACCTGAGTGGGATAGGTTTGTAACAACAGTGAAGCTTAACAAAGGTTTGAGAAACACAAACTATGAACAACTGTTTGCATACCTACAACAACATCAAAAGCATGTTGCCTATGATCGTCTGATTATGGAATGGTTCAATCCAACAACAATGAATGATCCTCTTGCACTTGTTTCGAATGTTCAGCCTGTCACCCAATCATCACAAACTCAAGTGTGTCAGTACCCATCCTCTTCACAGAATCAGACACTTCTGCCTGATTTAGGATACACTCCAACTGATAAGATGATTGAAAATCTCTCCAACCAAGTCGCCTTAATTGCTCAACAATTCAGAGCAGCCCTACCTCAAACCAACAACCAAATTCGAACGTCATCAAATCCACACAGTCAAGCAACTGTGGAGGATGGAAGGGTTGTGGTTCAGAATGTTCAAGGGCGACAGAACATGAACCAAAGAAATGTTGCTAGGGGAAATGGTGCGACTAGTGTTGGTAGTGCACAAAACAGATGTGGGAATGCTATGCAACGACAAGCAAAGAAAATCAAATGCTACAACTGTGGTGGTGTAAGATACATTGCAAGAAACTGCAGTCATCCAAAGCGTCCACATAACTCAGATTACTTCAAGGATGTGATGTTTTTGATGCAAGCTCAAGAGAATGGTGCCGCATTGGATGAAGAAGAGCTATTGTTTTTAGCTGGACAAGGGACAAATAATTTTGATGCTGATGTTGATCACCAACCAGTCTATGATATGGCCCAGAATGATCCCAATATCTTTCAAGTCGATGATTGTGATGCCTTCGACTCAGATGTTAATGATGAACCCACTGCTCAAACCATATTCGTAGAAAACATATCTCCAATGGTCTCCTCACCTCAACAAGTTGGTCCTTCCAATGCATCAGTTATCTCTGAGGTACTCAAACTGTACAATATGGCTGATGAAAAAAATATTCCCAACAAAGTACAACAGACAAAAGTTATTGAGTCAGATATTGCGAATATGGGAAATAGCAATGTTATCCCATATGAGCAATATGTGAAATACAACAAAGGTCAGGTTGTACCGAGTAGTGCATCTTCTGTTCTAAATGATGATTACATGTTGCATGAGTACACTGCATACATCCCTGATGACTCATTGACCTCTACACTTAATATTTATAAGGAACAAGTAGCCATATATGAACAACGTGCAAAATTTGAATTGACTGAACGTGAACAGAAGATGGATAGTCAAATGTGTATACTGATCACTGAACGTAATTCAAGGGAAGAAACATTGAAAAGGGAGTTAAATTCTTTACAAGTGAAACTTAATCAAACTGTTAGGCAAAAACAAAAAATACAAGAAAATGTAACAATGCATAAACATAATTTCAAAGAAAAGGAAACAAAACTCTTGAATGATTTTTCCAGACTTAAAACATTAAAGAATAAAATTGAAAACAAACTATACGCACAAGACCAATCCATACATACTACTCACATGATGTTAAATCATAATAAATTGGGTGATGAACATAGTGAGATATCCATAGATGACCCAAATCTAGCTTACCTTAAGAAATCTAAAGCTAAAGTGGCCCAACTTGCCTTATATGATGGAAGTGAAATCATTAAACCTAGTCATGTCCTTGCTAGTGCACCACTATCAGAAGAGGATAAAGAGTTAGAAAATGTATCTAGAGAAAAAATGGCTAAGAAAATAAATGACCCTGTGAATGTGAAAAACCGGGTCAATCACAAACCTCCCAATTATTCTAAGGAGAACTTCTTAGCTACTTTCAAACCTCACACACAATTGACTCCCGAAAAAGTATTTTGGAAGTTAGACATGGAAAAGAAAAAGGCTAAAGAACTTGTAATAAAAAATTCTCCCCTAATGAGATTACCGGCTGCAACGGTGTACCCGCCTTATACACCCATGCACTTAGTTCTCAAAATTCTTCCTACA
Organism: Chrysanthemum seticuspe; assembly: GCA_019973895.1. Taxonomy (NCBI): domain Eukaryota; kingdom Viridiplantae; phylum Streptophyta; class Magnoliopsida; order Asterales; family Asteraceae; genus Chrysanthemum; species Chrysanthemum seticuspe. Next base: position 243,588,926 of record BPTQ01000005.1, read on the forward strand.
GAATATAAAATGTTAATTAGCATTTATGTAGTCTATCAACTATTTTCTGATTTCAATAAAACATGTAATAAGAGAATTACACCATCAGCTATTACTGAAGGGGAAAGGGGGAACGAAAATGTGTTATCTAACTTAGGTTATTCCATTCTTTGAACTAGTCAAAGAAAATTTTGAGAGCATTCAAAAGGCTCTAGAAACTAAAGTTAAAGAAATGAAAGACGTGTTTAAAGACATGGAAAACACAGTAAAACAAAATGCAATAGAGCTTAAAAGTTACGAGATTAAGAGAAAGAATATTCACATCACTAATGAGAAGTTGATTGCTAGATGCATTGCCCAGGATATGTATTATACTGCCACTGATTCAGCTTTAACTGCTTCTCAATTTCATGATTTGTCACTTGTATTTAAAGTTGCCCAGGTTCGTGTCAATGAGCTTGAAGCCGAGAATTTAAGATTGCAGGAAAAAATCCAAAACGATGATCATGATAACATGGTTAGGCATTTGTCTAAATTAGAGGTTGAGAATCTTAATTTACAATTAAAATATCAACATTTAGAAGAAAGAATTAAAACTTCAAATGCCAAGACATCTTTGGATGCTCCTGAATTTGATGCATATTTTGAAATACGAAATCGAGATGAACAGATTCAAGCTCACTGTAACACGATCCAAAAATTGAAAGCTCAAATTTCTTATTTAAAGGGAAATAGGAGTGATGTGGTAGGCTCCCATAAACCACCGTCTCTAGATTCTCATAATTTTCAATACCAAAACATCATCAATAAATTGCAACAAGAAAATGAATGTTTTCAAGCTAAAAATTCAAAAGTTAAATTGCAATACAAAGAGTTATATGATTCAATTAAGATTACTCATGACAAACACAATGAAAAGATAACTTCTTTGCTTAATGAGATTGACAATCTAAAGACTCATGTGAAAGGGAATATGCCAATCCCCACATGTGAATATGTTGTTCCAAAGGTTTCTGCTTGTAATAATTATGCCATTAAAGTTAAGTATATTCCCCCTCCTCTTAGGAACAATAGGACTGTTTATCAAGCATATCTCACTTACCTTAAGGATAGCGTAGATAGTCTTCGTGAGATCGTAGAAGATGATAGAATAGAGAAACCACTAGATAGTGTTGTTTCCTATGCTTGCATGTACGCTAAACGATCTCAGGAACTCTTAGAATATGTCATTGGCACATGTCATAAAATCGGTACCAAGCGAGCTAGATTTGTTGCATCCTCTTCAATGCCTAAGATCAAGCATGTTACCTTTGATGTACCCATGACAACATCTGAACCCAGCTCATCAAAACCAGAAAAGAAAATGGTAGTGAAACAAACTATTGTTCTCATCATTACTTCTATAGGAGTAAATAGTGACACTAAAGCTAGCGGGTCAAAGCCTATAGGCAATACAAAGAATGATAGGACTACGCAAGCTAAAAGTGTTAACCAGAAGGAAGTAGAAGACTGATAACATCAAATTATCCTGAATATTTAATGTCAATTTCCCCCGATAATGCTTGTAATTTATATCATTTATATGGATTTACGCTTGTTTTCCATTATATTCCACTTTCAGGTAAATTACGAGCATTGGAGCTAAAGAGACGCGGAATTGGAGAGTTTATTGAAGATTTATCATAGTATGCTCACTTTGAAGAAGTTACGGCGTAACTCCTCTCTCACATTACGCCGTAACTAAATCGTGACTCAGAAAACCAACTTATGAGAAGATTACGGCGTAACTCTCCCAAAGATTACGACGTAACCATATTAGGTCAAATGAGGTTCCGCGCCACTGATAATTACGCCGTAACTCATGCATCAACCACGGCATAACCAAGATTTATTGAAGAATACGGCGTAACCCCTTCTAAGGTTACGTCGTAACCAGCAGATCTAGTGGAATTAACGAAGAAGTTATATGTTACGACGTAACTATTTTATTAGTTACGCCATAACCAAGATCTGGCCTATAAATACCCCACGATTTCCAGCATTTCAAAACATCCCATTTCACACATAACAATCAGAGAACAAAGGCAGATCTAGAGGAGCATACGGAGCTATCTCCAAGGGAGAAATCACTCCCCTACGATAAGCATTAGCATTTTATTCTTTCTATACTTTCGATTCATGTATTTCGTAACATTAAACATTGAATTGATTTGTATGGTTAATATGAGCGGCTAAGCACCTCTTGGTGCTGGCCTAGTTATGATTCTTTAATTGTTTTGTTTGCGTTTACATTACTTCCGTATAATTATTTCTAAGTGTATGCATGCATAGTTTATTGGTAGCTACCCTTGTTTTGGTAGTTTTGAATGGCGGTAGAGGCTAGTTGCTTAGGAGATATGACCAACTAACTCTAAGTGAGTAGACTGAGACGGGAAGGGTAAGATACAACCAACTGACGACCCTTTCTACTTGTGCGATTTGACCAACAGGTCACCTACCGTTTGGATGAACTTAAGAATTAGGGGGTGAGTGTCTAAGATGCTAGCGTTTGGGCACTCACTATTATAAGTCTAGCATGTAGCGGAACTTAATGACTCGGCTTAGGGGACCAGGAACAACTAGACTTATGAGGGGACACCTGACTTCTCCAGTGGTGGCATCTTTGCTGATAGGTTTGGGTGAACTGACCAAATGTTGTCCTCTCGAATTTGACCCCACCTGAAGTAATTGGAAGTAACTAGACGTAAACATTACTAGCTAGGATGAATAACTAGGTTAGCACCACTCTCCTCTATTGATTACACCTTTGCCTTTATTTGTTTTAGTAGTTAATTAGTTAATTCGATATCAAAACCATCTTAAAATCTGTGACACCTAGAGTTAGTAATAATCCACACACATAGCTCTTGGGATGACCTCGGGTTTACCGAATACTACACTACACACAACCGGGTACACTGGCCATTAGTGCATTAGGGTAGACCATATGTATAACGAGACATTATAAATATTAAAACCTGGTCAGTAAAACCTGCATCAAGTTTTTGGCGCCGCTGCCGGGGAGTTATTTATAGGATTTTTTATTAAGTCTATTTTTAATTTTCTTTCTTCTCTTAAATGGCAGGATACAAGACTAGAAGCTCTTCTTTCTTCCATTCGATGATTCGGAGAAACAATTTCAGACAAGAAAAGTTTACTCTTCGGTTCCTATTCATAACATTTTTTCGTTTTACGAATCTGACCAATCTGATGCAGAACCAGAAGTCATTGATGAAAATAATATCGAAGAATTAACCATGGAGCAGTATTTGGAGCGACCAAATGAGAACTGCCAACGAACCTTCACACAGGATTCTAGTATGGAAAAATATTATATTCCGGACCAATTTATTCGAGAGTTACACGAGCTTAAGTTTTCAGGAGATGAAAATGAGGATGTTCAGAATCATGTAGAAGAAGTACTCTACTTATCATCTCTTTTCAGCGTCCGGAGCATCCCGAGCTATTCGGTTACATTAATGAATATAGTGCGGAAATAGGCCCAAAAGATAATTAAAGCGGTCCCGTTTATTCATCAGAGTCGCTTACGACCATGCCCCTTTCCAAGCGTCTTCCAATAGTGAGATATCTCCTTAATCCTGAGAACACATGCTAAAAAGGTCAGCTTACGCTGGTGAGTTCATAGGGTTTAGTTACAAAAGTAATAGTGGACCTGATAGAGTTTAATTGCTAAGTGAGACTAAGGCAGTTATAATACACATTCCAATCAACAATCAATCCAATCAAATATCAATCCAATCAATAATTAATCAGTCAATAATCAATCAATCAACAATACGTTTGAGATCTCAATGCAGGGCCCCAAGCGACTCTAGCCAGTGCAGTCGTAGCAAGGCCTAGAACACAAGCTACCCTGGACTAGGTCGGTCTATTCTTAGCTAAGCATCGCGCTATAGCATAGAGATGTTACCCTAGTCTAAGTCGACAAATGTTTCATGTCTAATCTTTCCTAGTCAATGCATTAGCAATTCAAAATAGTAGTGAGACGTCCAAAAATAGTTTATATTCACATAAACACATAAGATCACAATCCAAAATCAAATATTCCAAACAACAGTCATTTACACATAATATTCACATATCTAGATACGGTTGGTTAAAAGCAGCATGTATTCTCCCCCAAAATAGTTATGAAAACTTTACAAAAGAGGGGCTTTGAAACTCACCTTAGCCACAGCAATGCACTATTCACTATTGACACCACTGGCATCTAGAAGAACGTACGACGAGTATGATAGAGTAGAAGTGACGCAACCTAACACGTATACGATTATCTTAAAACATAATTCATACGACAAAGAAGTCGATAGAAGATAATGTGTCGTAGTTTTCGTGGATCATTCATGTCATTACTTTCAAAAGTACATTATTGTTCCCAAAAGTTTATAATTAATATATTAAAATTTTAGTTTTAACGTTTCGTGTGGTGGTAAGAAACATAGATGCGACGTACAACTCACACGAAAGAAGAGACAACATCGACAGAGTCGAGACATACTGACCATAACTCACGCCAAAAAGGAAAATACATTGACAAAGTCAAGAAATACCGACAATACTCAAGCTAGTCAAAGATTAGGAAAAGACGACATCTATTATTAAATAAAAATAGATTAATTAGTAAGTTTCGGTAATTCACCCAATAATCCCAAACGTACAAGTTTATCATAAAAGATAAGTTTCCATTTATCACTTGATTACTAAAATTGTCACATTCGTTACTCGTAATTTATACAAGTTTATAATAAAATACTTCATATGAGTTATACCACAAATTATTTTATAAATGACATGTTTGTTTACTCATGTTCCCGACCATTACGATTTTAATAAGTTGACTTATCCAAAACATCCATTTTCAACAAATTTATAAAAGCTAAACATGTATTTATGAAACACAAGTTATTATCGTAGTAAAACACGAGTTATTATCATAGTTGATAAGGGTTTTTAATAAATAAAACCATATTTGTCGATATCATATAGATAAATATCTCACTTGTTAGCCTCGCTTTTTATAAAGATAACGTCACTTACGTGAATTGGACTAGATGCGTAGTATACTTTGCCCTTAGGGACTAGTATCGTTTAAGTGGCAAAGTTAGAGCCTATAAATACCCCTCATGACTCTCCATGAGGGGTGAGGTGAAGCATTTGGTTATTTATAGTGTATGTGTTTATCAATAAAAGTATTGTGTTTTCTCCTCCCTCTCTCTAGTTTCTCTCACTAAAAAGGATGAAGATCTTCATCTTCTTCCACCAACCCCGACCTCCTAAACCACATAAATCTTTATACTTTTTCGGTCCTAAAAAGTGGTATCAGAGCCAAGGTTGTTGTTTATTGATTTATTGTGGTTTTATACATGTTTTTTTTACTGTTTTTATGCTTATTTTGTGGGTGGGAAAATTTTTTTTCCGATTTGTGGGTAAACAGTCTTTTATTCATGTTTAGTATCCTTGTTATTTTGGTCTAAACAAAAAAGTCCTAATCTTTCATGTTCAAATCTTTCTTGGTATATCTTGTCCAAACAGGTTACTTTTATGCTTTTTTGTACCAATATATCTGTGAAACAAAAGTGGTCAACCGTCATCTTCGTGGTCAAACTGGCAAAAACAGAAGCAGGTTTATGCTTTTTTGGGTATTTAATGAAGATGGTCGGATTTTTCAGTCGGAAAACTTGCCAGAAAAAGTGGTCAAAGGGTCAAAACCCTAAACTTACGCATAAGGGGAATCTACAGAGGTGTTACGCGTAGCTGTGAAGTTACGCGTATGAAAAGTTACGCGTATGCGTTTACGCTTAAGCCTTGGCTTACGCCTATGGCCTACACATATGTTTACGCGTATGCTTACGCATAAGCATGACGTTACGCGTAAAGCTACGCATAAGATTGTTACGCGTATGCCTACGCATAAGCAAGAAGTTACGCGTAAGAGATTTAATGACCAGAAAAGGAAAAATGTTACGCGTAAATAAGACCAAAACCACTTCGACCACAAAGACCATATACCATTTACAACCTCTTCGACCTCAGCCATAACCTCATAAATCTGAAAAACCAAAACCAACTTATCCTACATCTAGACTCACTTCAAAGGACCCTCACATCTCTCCCCATCTCTCATTCATTTCAAGACTCAAAAAGAAAATTTTCAAGTAATCTCAGACTCGATTCACGTTTTTTTTGTAATCTTTTAAAGATTATTTCAACGGAATCATTATCCTCATCGACCTCACTGCTATATTATCCGAATATTAAGTAAAGTAAAATAACAAGTATGTTAATTCACTTTCTTGGTTCGGTTTAGAACTTAAACGGAAATACAAACGAATTTACAACAATTACACCTACCCGAGACCATTTTATAATGATCTAGAAGCTGCTTTCTTTAAAGCTGTGTCGCATCTGAATCAAGCATGAAAGACAAGGTTGTGATTGTTATTCGATGATGATAACGTGATTGTTATTTGAAGGTTGTGACTGTTATTCGTTGATAACGTGATGGGTTTATGAGTGAGAATCAGTTTGATGTAAGATCTGTTTTTGAAGATGATATTAGTTAGGTGAGAGAAAAAATGTGATGGGGGCGAATATTTGTGAGTTATGCTTAGGTTTAGGTCAACTTGTGAGTAGCAACGTTTTATAACCGGTATGTATATGGATCGGGTTATCACATGATAAATTGGTTCGTGGGCTTCAAGAAAAATCATACGGGCTGCTTATTGGATTGATGAGTGGACTAGATTTTATGTAATATCATTACAATTATTTGGTTAAGATTGGTACTTTTGGTATGGTATACTTTTCACGGAGGGATACATAATTCACGGCTTGCGCGAAATTTGAAAAATGACTACGGTGTTTTGTACGGTATTATTGATGCGGAATTGAAGTGACATTTCACGGGTGGACTTCTTTATCTTTGAGACGATGGTTGGTTGGTTGCATGTCTCAAGATAACTTGTCTGGGCACATTATGAATTTGACAATCTGGTTATAACTGGTAAGGAGTTACGTTGTAGTGCTCACAGTGTGTAACCATCACTTTAAGGAGTTACGTTGTAGTGCTCAGTGTCACACGGCGTTGTGGATTGTTCAAAAATTTAGAATAAGTAGCAAGTCACAAGTTGGGATGTTTACTTCTTTTTCAAGTTAGTCGTATCGGGCTATCTCCATATGTGGTCATTACATTTAGCCGGTGAATTCTAAGGAGGTTCGATAAAAGGTTGGATTGAGAGAAGTTTATTGAGAGTATTTCTGCAACATATTCTCACGGAATTTTGATCAAGCTATGATGTTAATATTGCATCAAGAAGGTAATACGGCATGTACTCAACATTATGATGATTCCGATAGCTAGCAACCATCAGGAGGGAGAAGTTGGTATTTCATCTTCCGTGATTGGATTACGAAGGGATTTGTGCTTAAGACCAAAGAAGGAGAAGTAGTGTGGTGTACATCGGGGCTTTTTACCAACTTGGATGCAATACTAAGTGAGTTATGTTGTTACTATGTTCCCAGAACGACAACCATTGTACGATCAAGAGTTTACTTTCTCCGCTGTGTGTCTGAAGATTAAAGACGTGCTGGAAGAGTGTTGTCGGTTCAGGAGGGAGCAAAGAAAGAAAAAAGGCTCACTAGTTAGGAGGGAGTAATAACCTAACTAGACCGTTACAGTTGAAATTCAGAGCTACAAGATTTTTTGCCGTCAGTGCCAAAGACAAATGCCGAGGTCATCGGAAGGGAGAACTTCAAGTTTGCCTCAGTATCTAGATTACAGAGACTCTGCGCTTCAAGAAAGTCAACATTGTTCATTACTATTGTAATTTACTTTGTTTTGTATTTATAGGTCTCATTGTAACCATTCACGTGTGACGCTATCTTGGAGGGAGATTGTTAGCCTCGCTTTTTATAAAGATAACGTCACTTACGTGAATTGGACTAGATGCGTAGTATACTTTGCCCTTAGGGACTAGTATCATTTAAGTGGCAAAGTTAGAGCCTATAAATACCTCTCATGACTCTCCATGAGGGGTGAGGTGAAGCATTTGGTTATTTGTAGTGTGTGTGTTTATCAATAAAAGTCTTGTGTTTTCTCCTCCCTCTCTCTAGTTTCTCTCACTAAAAAGGATGAAGATCTTCATCTTCTTCCACCAACCCCGACCTCCTAAACCACATAAATCTTTATACTTTTTCGGTCCTAACATCACTATTAGTAAAAATGCGAAAATAGAATATTTAGTCTTATCGCGAGTCAAAATATATATTAAACTTGTGCCAAGTCTAATACATTATTTTTGGTTAGTTTCAAAAGGTTTATTAAAGCATAACTTATATCCGATATGACTCGTGTATCAAGTGTTAATTTGTATACCGTATTAACCTTAATTATAACAAAATGTTAGGATTTATAAAATCCATGTAGAAGTGTCAGTTACCCCAACATCTGTTTAGCATATTACAGCTCGTAGACATCACAGTATATTAGTTATATTACTAGTAGTATAAGTAACACCGTGGAAGAAGGACGGGTCTTTACCCACTGTATGCCTGATCCACAGCCCAAAGGAGGGCGTAGTCATTTGTATAAATAGCCTTCTCCCCACAAGGAAAAGGGTTGGATGTTCAGTTACTAACCTAACCTTTCATTTGGATTTCATCTCTCTAGAACATCTCACTTTCTCTCTCTAAACTCTATGCTATACGCCCCTTAACTTGTGTTTGATTATGTGTTTGTGAAAACCAATATAATACAATTGGTATCAAGAGCCATGGTTTGATCACTCATCTTTCATGTTCTTGGATTTTTAGTGGTTTTCATAAGGTTTTTGGGTTTGAATGAGTTTAGAGTAGTTTTCATCATTTGGATCATTTCTTGTGTTAAAGTTTGAATTTTGATAGTACTTTTGTGTTTTGAATCATTATAAGTGTTTAGGTTTTGGTTTGGAAGGCTTGAATCATTGTGGTTAAATAGTTTTTGGATTGAAAAGTGGTGTTTTTGAAAGTTTCATGTATGCGATTTGAGTCTCGAATTGGATTTCTTCTATGCGATTTGTCATGAAAACTATGCGATTTGTCTTTTTAATGAACGCTTGTTGAAGAGATTTGTCATATTTTGTATGCGATTTGTCATATTTCATGAAGCGATTTGACTAGTATGCGGTTTGTCTATTGAGACAAAACGACAAGAAAGGACAAAGTAGTCGAAGTAGTGGGTGTACTAGTGTACTATGCGATTTGACAATTTATGCGATTTGTGTACTATGCGGTTTGACACTTAAGCGTTTTGACACTTAAGCGATTTGTCTGGAAAGCGATTTGAGTAGGAAGCGAGTTGTCTAAAGCGATTTGTCATCAGTGCGATTTGTCTGAAGCGATTTTTCAAAAGAGGATTGTTAGAAGTGTTTTGTGCTTAATAATCTGATATTTTATTGAAAATTAAGACTTGACATCTGATATTAACACAATGTCTTACACCACTGATCCCGTAATATCTAATGTGCTCAAATTATATGATACTGTGGACAACAAAGAAAGTATTAGTTACTCTGAAAGATTAATCATGATTGTTTCAACCAATGATGATTTGAGACCTTCATACTCTGAGTCCAATGAGAAAGAATTGTACCTGCTCATGCTACAGAATGCCATGCAAAAGGAATGTTGCATTGAGACCTATCAGCAACTTTACTCTCACCTCATGTTACTTCTACCCATAAGAATGGAACGAACATGTAATGCCCTCTTCCGTCAGGACTTATCCACATTAACAAGAACTTTGTTGTTAAACTTAGAGCAATTAGAGCTACAACTTGACAAAGAGAAGATTCAAAAGGATAGTTCATGTGATGCACTTCAAGTAATCTACAAACAACTTCAATCATTTATCAGTGGGGAATATTCATCAGATTATGATCAACACATGACTGAAGTGTCTTTCAAAAGACACACTGGAATGGAAATCAATGAGTTCATTAAGACACTTATCCATCATATGGACAATGTGAAAAAGTAACTTGAAGAAGCTACACAGGACTGTGATAACTTGAATGAATATGGGATGCATTCAACAGAGAGGCACAATGAACTGGGAAAACTATCAGTCGAATCATTGGGTATTGTTGAAGTCAGAATGACAGAAACAACAAAAATGGATGCAACAAGATGTACAGAAACTCTTGCCTCACACAAGGAGAATGCCAAGTGCAGAATGGTGAATGAACTAGCATCGGGTGCAAAACCTTCGGTAAATATTAATAATGTTGATCCATCTGTGTTTAATTCTGTGCAAACTGATAACCTTACAAAACAAAATGCTGATGAATGTTCTGTAACTGAGGCTGAGTCAAAGATAAAACATATCATGACTAATAACGTGGTTGATAAGAAAATTTTCGACGAACTTTCAAACAAATACTCAATTCTTGATAAACATTGCATTTCTCAGGAAATTGCAATACAACGAAAAGAAGAAAGTTTTCAAAGTACAACACCATGCATAAATCCGGAATTCCCAGAATTTTGTGAATTTTTTGAAATCAACCAGTTAAAAACTCAACTTCAAGACAAAGACTCAACCATATGTAATCTGAAAAAACACATCTCAGACTTGCATAAGGAAATTAATTTAGGTGTGAACAATCTTGATATAGAGGTTAGTGATACTATTAAAGCTAGGAATGATGAATTAGCATTATGTGTGGCCAAACTATTAAGGGAAATGATAAGGTTTTAAAATGTACCTTTTTGAGGGGTCATTTAAGCCCTTATTTGATCACTTTTTTATCCGTTATTACTTAATATCGTTCCTTTTCACTTTTTAGGTATCTTGAAGGAAAAATGCTGGAATGACACTTATTCGGACGAAAAGGCGCGAATATATGAAGAAAATGGCCAAAGTCAAGAATCGAGACACTCAGGCTGCTAGAACTAAAGGGGACGGCGTCAGGTGTTATCTGCGACGCCGTCGCATCACTTTTGTGACAGCTCAGTAGCCAAATTGCTTATTTACAAGTGACGGTGTCAGGCTTTAAAAGAGTAGGTCGTCGCAACTCAGACGGCCTAGATTTGATCCAGACGACGTCAGAGAATGAAGGGGACAGCGTCACAAGCATAAGTTGACGTCGTCGCAAGACTAACGTGGCCAAGATGAAACCCTAATAACGGCGACCCGACGGCGTCACAAATCAAAGGGTGACGCCGTCACATATGTAATCTTATATATAGAATCCGAATTTTTTAGTTTTCAGAGTGTAGTCTTTTGGAGTAAAAACCTAAACCGAACCAAGGCTGTCTTGTACATTATTTTAGGGCTCCAAACCCTATCTTACATCAAGATAAGTGTTTTACTTCAATAATTTAATTATGTCTTCAATTACTTGTGTGTATGCTTGCATGTTCTCAATGTCCGGCTAATTTACTTGTGTGTTTGCTTAGGGAATATGAAACTTAATTATTGAATATTGATTGGTTGTCTATTATCTTAATTGTTAATGATCTAGTAATTCGATAGGTCATCCGTTGTGTAGTTAATGCTTGATTAATCTTTGTGAACCTTAGTTTATAACACCTAGAGTTGTTGTAGGCTAAACCATCCGAAGAGTACCTTGGAGTTGAAGTTTATAAATCCTAGAGACTTTGTAGGCGATAACCTTTGGTAGTTTCAAAGAGTTAGGGATAAAGGCATATCCAACGACCTTAGACACACAACGCGATTAAGAAAAAGGACGTGACAATTCAACCATCAATAGGAGATAATTAAGGAGTAATAAAACCTAAGTAAACACATCTTTAAACCATCATACGAGCACACAATAATTATGTTAGGTCACCATATATGTAACACAAGCATCAAAATGTAGAGATAAGAGAGAAGAGAAGGCGGATGAACAACCAACCAAACACACACACACGAACATGAAAGAAAGGTTACGCGTAGAGTATATGTGAAAGATAAATTGAACAACCAACCCTCAAGTGAGGGTTATTACATAGTATTTATAGGAGAGGGAGCTAGGGCAACACTCCTAGTCCCTTCCTTTCCTTAGTGGATGATGCGCGCAAAACAGTCAAGTTCTCTCACGCAAGCGTAAGAAAACTTAAAACAGCTTAAGCACGAAATCAATGAAGATCAGAGGAGTACAATGTTTCCCCGGGTCGTTATGTCCCAGCGAGCTATGCAATGGATTATCAAACGTATAGTGATCGCGAGATTTGAACGGGAAAAGGATTTGGAATGATTATAACTACAGAAGAAGTACATAAACTACAAGGGCTTAAATACAAATTAAAGAAAGTTAAAAAGATAAAAAAATATTAGATAAACGCTATCACTATTTTTACAATGATGTTTTTGTGATTTTATAAAACAAAATGACTTAAATAAACTATTTTAATTAAAACGTAAACTTAAAATATCTAAAAACGTGGCCTAAAATGAAAACGTACGTTATGTACGAAAATTACGCTGGAGCGCAAGATAAAACGTAAAATTTGTGAAATAAAAGTCCTACAAGTGTAAAAACAATTTTTTTACGTAATATATGACAAAAGAAAATTTTAGAAAAAAGCGGAATATTTTTTTGACTTTTATTTAATTTATTATGAATTAAAAACGGTTTTAATCTAATTAATTAAAAAATATATATATATATATTAAACTAATTTATAAAATTCTGAGAAAATTACAAAAAGTACTTTACATAATGCTGAATTAAAGAAAAATAAAAAAGGTGAAAGCTGCTTTTGGATTCAGCAGTTAATAAGAGAAAATAAGCTAATTTACTAAAACTGCTAATAGTATTTAAATAATTAACTAAGGGAACTTGAAACAAAGGAGTACTCTAGCACAGATGGTAAAGTGCAGGTGTGCGTTGGGTTCCTGCGCACAGACCAGGGTTCGAGTCCTAAGGCTGTCACTTTTTGCATTTTATTTATTTTTGATTCTCTTTAAAGACTTTAACTTAAACTAACTACTTTTAACTAAAACTAACTAGATGTAAATTTACACAACAGATGCAATATAAAAAAAAGAACAAAATCAGACTTGGAAGAAAGAAAAAAAAAGAAGATTGGACAGTTTAGCTTAAGGGGCTGTTTGGTATTGCATTACAAATGCTAAAATAAAGACTTAAGGGGTTGTTTGGATTATGAGCAGCCAAAGGGGCTGTTTGGAACAGTCGCAAAACAAACACCATAAGCTGCTGTTTGGGACAGTCACAAAACAAACACACCTTATGAAATCCTAAGTTATAATAAAAAGTTTAACTAAGCTACAACTAGATGCAAACTAAATTAGCTAAATAAACTAAATTACTTTAACAGTTTAACTAAATGAGCACACTAGAAAGTCAATTAAGCTAGAAAAAAAAAAACAGGCTTAAAGGCCTTATTAGAGCTGATGTGCTGTGGCTGCTGTTGGTATTGGTGCAGCTAAAACAGGCCAAAGGGCTCACTTGGGGGCCTATTTTGGGTAAGCTAGAGTGTGAGTCAACCCCTAAGCTTTTGGGAGGATGAAACCAACCACCCTAACTAACATTTGCCCCCATAGCTATCCAATGGAGAGCTTATACAAGCTCACTAAGGGCTGTTGAAACAGCTTGTGGGGCCGAAAGGCATGCTGAAACAGGACAGTTGGGTTTTTTTTTTCGATGGCCAAATAAGCTAATAAAGCTAATCTAAAAACTAAAGCTAGTTTAAAAATTAAAGACTCAAATATCAAAGATCTTAAAAAGACTAATGTGCAACTTATGGTAGCTTATATGAAGCTTCTAAAGGGGGCTAGAACTTACTGTTTGGAGACTGCGACGAGATCAGGACATGAACACAAAGGTCTTTGAAGCCTATAATAGCTGCAAGATGACTCCTAAATTCCAAATTAAACACTTGCTTTGACTATATTAAATCCCAACATGGGTCATAATACGAAATTGACCCACAATCCAAGCTAATCCAAACAACCCTTCATGGTACAAATTCGCAAACTACCTTCTAAACTATGATCTATTTTAACTGAAACTTGATTAAATCTAACAAGTTAACATTAAACTAGACTAATTAACTCAAGAAAAACAGAATTTTACCAAGAACCATTTGACTTTTGCATTTTTGACTTTATTTGACTTTTTTTTAGAATTGAGCAAAAAGAACAGGAAGCTAATCTATTCTGTTTAAAACAGTTTTAACAACCTAAAAGAAGCTTATTGAATCTAATGTGACAGATGAAAACTTAAAAACAGACAAGGACAATTATGGCGGGAAACACAATAAGAGCAGTAAATTGGAAATTGATAAAAAAAACACTTGAATTATTATTGAATTAACTAGTACAATGCAGGAAACATAAAACCCAGTAAGCTTTTACATTAAAAATTAAAAATGATTAAACAAGAAATTAGGAAAATGGTCTAAAGACATGGACACTTCCTCCTTCTGGCTTCTATCTTCTTATATAGATCTCAACAAGTTTTCTCTTTCATTTTAAACCATTGGATTGGATTGAGTTGATCTAAGCCTTTGATTGGTCATTTTGGCGCCAAATCTTGCAACTGGGTATTTGTGATTTTTGACAGGGAAAAGATAAGACCTGTGTTTTGGAGGGTAGTGTTTGGAGGGGGGGTAGAGTAGGGGTATGATGGTGGAGGGGGGTTGAGTGTAGCAGGGCTTTGGCAGAGAAAGGAGATGGTGGAAATGGCTATCTCGTGAAGGAGAGAGGGAAGGTGTGGTCAAAATGGGTTTGACTGGTATTTTAATACAAGGGGGTCCAATGGCAGGGTTCAAAATACAGTGGCAGGGTCAAATGAATTGTGACAAGGGGCCAAGGCTAATAATAGGTTAATAATCAAGGGCCTAAGTTGCCATTTCTGAAACTGTAGGGACTAGAGCTGCCAAATCTGCAAAGTTGATGCAAGGGCTGAAATTGACAGGTGTTAATATTACAAGGACCAAAGTTGCCATTTTCAGATTTTCCAGGGACCAATTCTGCCAAATTTCAAACTTGAAGGGCCATTTATGTAATTTTCTCAAACTTTTCACATGTTTTCACCAAAGGACTAAATTTGACAAGTTTTGATTTTAAAAGGACCTTTGGTGACTTTTCTTTTGAAATTTTGACTCAGGGACTATTTTTGACAATTTTTGAAACTTGGGGGACTAAAACTGCAATTTTTGCAAATTTGATACGTTTTTCATCTGATTTTGATATTTTTGCATTTAAAACACATAAAACACTGATTTGTGATATTTTCATCATTTTGATGTGTTTCTGAGTGTTTTCAGATGATTTTGCAGTTTATGTTGTACAAAAATGATGAGTATTTATACACTCATCAATCCCCCACACTAAGATATTGCTAGTCCCTAGCAATGATTTGAGAAAACATAATGGATTTTAATCTCTTTACCAAAAGCCATTACTTCTGGAGTAGCCAAATGTTTCAGTTCAAATAAGAACCATGGTACACCGATAACCATGTGATTTTGAGCAAACCACCAGCTTTCAACGGATTTGATTTTGTCTTTACCAGAAGCTATACCCTTCTGGACTAGCCAACTCTTAGATAAATTATCAGTATTATCTTTGGTGAGCTGATTACCAATTATGGTTTTTCCACTGCCTTTACCACAAGCCATAATCTTGCGGGCTAGCCAACTCTTCACTTTTTAGGATATGGTGAGCTGAATACCATACAATTTTGGGCAAATTGCAAGCCATATAAACGGATTTGAGAAATCTTTACCAAGAGCCGTTTGCTCCTGGATTAGCCAATCCTTTTGTCTATTAGACAAGGCGGACTGATAACCAAATGAGTAAGTGTAAAACACTTACTCCAAAAAAAAATTTTGGCCAAAAACGGGGGAATTGGTATAATTATATGATAAAATTCGTGAGAATTCCCCCCCACACTTAGAAATGAATATTGCCCTCAATATTCAAAGTACCGGCGGTTATGCCGAAACAAAGAACGTAAAAGGGAAATACTACGGCCATTATTTAGAAAGATTTTTTTTTTTTTTTTTTTTTCTTTTTTTTTTTTTTTTTTTTTTTTAGGAAAACTTATATATATATAACATGTGGGGCAACTCCCCCACACTAGGGTGGAACACATGGGTGAAAACCCATGTTTAGCTACTGTTTTTGATTACCGAGTCGCTAGCTTGACTCGACCCCGAATTAATTGGTTCATGGGGAAGCAAAGTGGAAGAAACAATCTCCATCGGACTTTCATTCAAGATGTTTGGACAAACATTTGAAGCACGTGAAAGTTCCACACCGATGAGAAATACATAGAAAGACCCGGCTCACAAATGATAAATGAAAATGCCGGGGTCAAAGATAGTGTCCTCACTCCCGAACGAGTGAAGAAGAGAGGAAGTCACCAAGTAGGTGAAGAAAAGAAGGAAGATCATGATAACAATCATAACTAGATCTTCTTCCTCGGGATTAAGTGCAATTGCACTTATTTGGATTTTATTGGTTGAGCTCTTTGGGTTGGAAGGCATCTCAGTTGGGAGGGTGGGAGCATTTGTCATAACTATGCAAATTGAGATTCTCTCCCCCCAATCATGATTTTTGCCATCCAAACAATCATACTCCAGCGGGGATATGATATGAGAGAGTTCACCGGAGAACTCCTCATGAAGAGAATCAATCACATAATGTGAATTTGTGAACTCTTGTTCCATTGGGGGCTCATCACTATCCTCAGTCTGAGTATCAAAGAGTGGATTCTCAGCAATTGAAGTGAATTCAGAGTCGAATTCAAATAGAGGATTGGTGAAAGTAGCTTTGAATGTTTCGGGAATAGAGTGATCAACATTCTCTATTGGACTGATGGGATAAGAAGTGAGTGAACGATCATTATCAAGGAGACTTTCAGTCTCTCCCAGATCGGCTTCGAAATCAAAGAGTGGATTGATGTGAGTGAGTTCACCGGAGAACTCCTCAAGAAGAGGGTCAGCATCAGATTGTGGAAGTGATGCCTCAACGTACTCGATGTTTCCAAAGGAAGCACAATCGTCGCTAAAATCGGAGAAAGTTTCAAAATGATCTTTTGAACACTCAAGAGGGAAAGGAATATAACACAGATGCTCGAGAATTCCCTGTGACTCTCTTGGGATTGGGACAAGGTTCTCAACACTAGACTTTATGAATTCGTCCGATTCCTTTTCAGGAACAGTGTCAAGATGCTCATCCCCCATGTTCAGAGAGTGAGTGGGAGCTTCGGGTGTGATAGCAGTTGTTTGAGATGAAATCTCAACTGCTGGGATATCATCTGATGAATTTGATGAATATTTATAGAATTGAAGGATATCAAGTGTATCCTCATCATCACTGTCATCAGGAATAAAACGGAATCGAGAGCTAGATTTGGCTGCTTTTTGTATTTTAATTAATTCCCTAATAGAGTTTTCACTGGCAATCTGGGAATCTAATTTAGCAGCCTGTTCTTCAGCTAACAATTCTTCCATGGATTTTTCATTTGGATTATCTTGGGAGGACATAGCCGACTCCTCCTTAAGTTCTTTTAATAACTCCAGAGTCTTCAGTAGAAGATCTGTCGTAGTTTCATGAGGAGTCGCTTGAATCATTTGGTATTGTGGAGGTTGGTCTTGATACGAAGAGTCGTAATCGTAACAAGGAAATGGATTCCTTGTTTGACAATCCGAGCTAGAGTGAGGACCTCCACAATACTCACAACAGTAAAACTGATGTGGTTGTGAGTGGTATGTGTTGTAGTCATAATCGTTATCAGGAACCTGCTCATAGACAAGCGTGTTTCCTGATTGACAATCAGAACTGGAATGTGAACCACCACAGTACTCACAACAGTAAAACTGCTGAGTCTCACATTGTGGTAGCTGATGGAATAAATCAGTCGTGTTATGGTAGGAATAGGGATCTTGGTTATAGACAGACCCGTTTCCTGATTCCACCACGCTACAACTGGGGCAATTGCCACCATTATAAGGACCACCACACCATTGACAACCAAGAGGGTGAGGATAAGACATAGAAAGAATCAAATATTTTCAGAGGGTAAGAAATGAAGAATCAAAAGGGTAAGAGGGTAAAGATGGATGTTTTTGGATTTTTGGATAAACATTTTGTAAAAATAAGAAAGAAAATCTTTTTGTGTTTTTGATTTTTAAAAGAATATATAAACACATACAGATGGTATAAACAAGGAGTGAATATCCAAATCACTAATCTGCTAGACGTAAGATTATCAGCACAGATCCCCGGCAGCGGCGCCAAAAATTTGATGCGCGCAAAACAGTCAAGTTCTCTCACGCAAGCGTAAGAAAACTTAAAACAGCTTAAGCACGAAATCAATGAAGATCAGAGGAGTACAATGTTTCCCCGGGTCGTTATGTCCCAGCGAGCTATGCAATGGATTATCAAACGTATAGTGATCGCGAGATTTGAACGGGAAAAGGATTTGGAATGATTATAACTACAGAAGAAGTACATAAACTACAAGGGCTTAAATACAAATTAAAGAAAGTTAAAAAGATAAAAAATATTAGATAAACGCTATCACTATTTTTACAATGATGTTTTTGTGATTTTATAAAACAAAATGACTTAAATAAACTATTTTAATTAAAACGTAAACTTAAAATATCTAAAAACGTGGCCTAAAATGAAAACGTACGTTATGTACGAAAATTACGCTGGAGCGCAAGATAAAACGTAAAATTTGTGAAATAAAAGTCCTACAAGTGTAAAAACAATTTTTTTACGTAATATATGACAAAAGAAAATTTTAGAAAAAAGCGGAATATTTTTTTGACTTTTATTTAATTTATTATGAATTAAAAACGGTTTTAATCTAATTAATTAAAAAATATATATATATATTAAACTAATTTATAAAATTCTGAGAAAATTACAAAAAGTACTTTACATAATGCTGAATTAAAGAAAAATAAAAAAGGTGAAAGCTGCTTTTGGATTCAGCAGTTAATAAGAGAAAATAAGCTAATTTACTAAAACTGCTAATAGTATTTAAATAATTAACTAAGGGAACTTGAAACAAAGGAGTACTCTACCACATATGGTAAAGTGCAGGTATGCGTTGGGTTCCTGCGCACAGACCAGGGTTCGAGTCCTAAGGCTGTCACTTTTTGCATTTTATTTATTTTTGATTCTCTTTAAAGACTTTAACTTAAACTAACTACTTTTAACTAAAACTAACTAGATGTAAATTTACACAACAGATGCAATATAAAAAAAAGAACAAAATCAGACTTGGAAGAAAGAAAAAAAAAAAGAAGATTGGACAGTTTAGCTTAAGGGGCTGTTTGGTATTGCATTACAAATGCTAAAATAAAGACTTAAGGGGTTGTTTGGATTATGAGCTGCCAAAGGGGCTGTTTGGAACAGTCGCAAAACAAACACCATAAGCTGCTGTTTGGGACAGTCACAAAACAAACACACCTTATGAAATCCTAAGTTATAATAAAAAGTTTAACTAAGCTACAACTAGATGCAAACTAAATTAGCTAAATAAACTAAATTACTTTAACAGTTTAACTAAATGAGCACACTAGAAAGTCAATTAAGCTAGAAAAAAAAAACAGGCTTAAAGGCCTTATTAGAGCTGATGTGCTGCGGCTGCTGTTGGTATTGGTGCAGCTAAAACAGGCCAAAGGGCTCACTTGGGGGCCTATTTTGGGTAAGCTAGAGTGTGAGTCAACCCCTAAGCTTTTGGGAGGATGAAACCAACCACCCTAACTAACATTTGCCCCCATAGCTATCCAATGGAGAGCTTATACAAGCTCACTAAGGGCTGTTGAAACAGCTTGTGGGGCCGAAAGGCATGCTGAAACAGGACAGTTGGGTTTTTTTTTTCGATGGCCAAATAAGCTAATAAAGCTAATCTAAAAACTAAAGCTAGTTTAAAAATTAAAGACTCAAATATCAAAGATCTTAAAAAGACTAATGTGCAACTTATGGTAGCTTATATGAAGCTTCTAAAGGGGGCTAGAACTTACTGTTTGGAGACTGCGACGAGATCAGGACATGAACACAAAGGTCTTTGAAGCCTATAATAGCTGCAAGATGACTCCTAAATTCCAAATTAAACACTTGCTTTGACTATATTAAATCCCAACATGGGTCATAATACGAAATTGACCCACAATCCAAGCTAATCCAAACAACCCTTCATGGTACAAATTCGCAAACTACCTTCTAAACTATGATCTATTTTAACTGAAACTTGATTAAATCTAACAAGTTAACATTAAACTAGACTAATTAACTCAAGAAAAACAGAATTTTACCAAGAACCATTTGACTTTTGCATTTTTGACTTTATTTGACTTTTTTTTAGAATTGAGCAAAAAGAACAGGAAGCTAATCTATTCTGTTTAAAACAGTTTTAACAACCTAAAAGAAGCTTATTGAATCTAATGTGACAGATGAAAACTTAAAAACAGACAAGGACAATTATGGCGGGAAACACAATAAGAGCAGTAAATTGGAAATTGATAAAAAAAACACTTGAATTATTATTGAATTAACTAGTACAATGCAGGAAACATAAAACCCAGTAAGCTTTTACATTAAAAATTAAAAATGATTAAACAAGAAATTAGGAAAATGGTCTAAAGACATGGACACTTCCTCCTTCTGGCTTCTATCTTCTTATATAGATCTCAACAAGTTTTCTCTTTCATTTTAAACCATTGGATTGGATTGAGTTGATCTAAGCCTTTGATTGGTCATTTTGGCGCCAAATCTTGCAACTGGGTATTTGTGATTTTTGACAGGGAAAAGATAAGACCTGTGTTTTGGAGGGTAGTTTTTGGAGGGGGGGGTAGAGTAGGGGTATGATGGTGGAGGGGGGTTGAGTGTAGCAGGGCTTTGGCAGAGAAAGGAGATGGTGGAAATGGCTATCTCGTGAAGGAGAGAGGGAAGGTGTGGTCAAAATGGGTTTGACTGGTATTTTAATACAAGGGGGTCCAATGGCAGGGTTCAAAATACAGTGGCAGGGTCAAATGAATTGTGACAAGGGGCCAAGGCTAATAATAGGTTAATAATCAAGGGCCTAAGTTGCCATTTCTGAAACTGTAGGGACTAGAGCTGCCAAATCTGCAAAGTTGATGCAAGGGCTGAAATTGACAGGTGTTAATATTACAAGGACCAAAGTTGCCATTTTCAGATTTTCCAGGGACCAATTCTGCCAAATTTCAAACTTGAAGGGCCATTTATGTAATTTTCTCAAACTTTTCACATGTTTTCACCAAAGGACTAAATTTGACAAGTTTTGATTTTAAAAGGACCTTTGGTGACTTTTCTTTTGAAATTTTGACTCAGGGACTATTTTTGACAATTTTTGAAACTTGGGGGACTAAAACTGCAATTTTTGCAAATTTGATACGTTTTTCATCTGATTTTGATATTTTTGCATTTAAAACACATAAAACACTGATTTGTGATATTTTCATCATTTTGATGTGTTTCTGAGTGTTTTCAGATGATTTTGCAGTTTCTATTGTACAAAAATGATGAGTATTTATACACTCATCAGTGGACTTGGGCCTAGGCTTATGGGCCTTCTACATAAGCCTAAGCTTAATTACTAACATAAAGGCCATATTAAGCTAACTATTACATGTGAATTACTAACACTTGAATTAGGTTTAGGAGTGATTCCAACAATCTCCCCCTAAGTGTTGGTGATGAATGAATGTAAACGGTGAAGGTGTTGATGTAATAGTAGCTTTGACGTCTTCTGACCTTCTTCTTTCTTGTGAGAAGAATTGCCTTGATTTGAACAATCTCCCCAGTGTAGAGAAATTGTTTTCTTTAAACAGTTTTGCTTTGGCGTCATCATTATCTTTGTTCTTAGATCATTGTTCTTTGTGATGGTAGTGATAGTATGTTGTTGATGTCTGCATCAAGTCTGCCTCAGGTCTGCTTCGTTGCTCCAGTGTCTCCACGTCATTCTTCAACATGCTCACACGCTCTTTGACGTTGGATTTTAGTACTGATGAAGTTCTTTAAGTCTTTAAACTTTGTAGATTCTTTGACTTGACGAAGAATCATTTTGACTTTTGTGTTGCCTTTAGATAGAACTTCCATTAGTGATGATGTTGGCATGAGCATGTGAAGAATCTGCACGATCATTCCGCTCCAGAGCTTCCATAAGAAGAAAACATAAGAAAGGTTAGTAATAAGCAGATTCCGGCACTTATAAGTTTGAACTTTGAGAGTGTTAACAGCATAGTGTGAAAACACAACTCTAATTCTCACAAAGGCCGTTCCTGAACTGGAGTCCCACAAGTGAGATAACGCGATGTACTGAAGTACACCTACAGTTCGGATGAGTCGCTGAGGTACACCGAAGCATCACCTCACGACTGTAGACCGTTTGAGACACACTAAGCGTAATCCACGGGGAGTTACCGAAGTGACCTGCTGTCAGGGCTGTTTGATGTTGACCCTGGCAGGAGTTTCCATTCAATCACTGAGAATCACAGTTGTGAACCTCTCATAAATGTTCTCGATAGATTGCTAAGATCTGTGAAGGACTCGATAACGTACCACTGATGTTCTTATTGTTGAACATCAAGTGATGAAATGTCAAGTGTACCTAAGAGATCTTTTGGTGAATCTCGTGGCTCTAGACTCAATAGTGCGTTTTGGTTTTCCTGAGCGGAGACTAGGGAGAGGGTCTCCTTCTTCAATACCAGCTATCTCTAAGAGAAAGCCGATAGATTATGTTGGGTTCCCTGTGAGAATGAAACAAGCTTCTTTTGAGATAAACTTGAGTGGCTAAGAAGGTTTAGTGCATGCGTCACTGGGTCCATGACGACTTTTAATCTTCAATACCGGCGTCATCAAGTGACAACCAGTAGCATATGAATTGAACCCGGTGTCTGCCCTAAGTTGAATAATTTGGAGGGCTATTTCTTTTCACCCTTTTCTTTGCTTTTCTTTTTAATTCTTCAACTCCTTCTTTCTCCGATTCTCATTTTCTCCTTTTAATAATCATACCTAAGGACTTCTAAGTACTAACTATTTGTGATGTCCTTGGGTAGATCCCTCCGGCTCTGGCGGATCATAGGACGGTTATTCCTAACCTTAGTCACCTTATAACTCCATTGCCATAAAACCATTTTCATGAAAATCTCTCGAAGTGTTTGTAAATGAAAAACATGTTTGAACACTTCAAGAGTTTTAGATTTTCATAAATACTCCCCCTCAACATGTGCTTAAGAGTTTTGACAGAAATCTGCACAGTGAGGAAAGAGCGCGCACTTTATGAATTGATCGACTCAAGATAGACAATTCCCCGAGGGACACGGTTACGTTGCATAGTTAAAGAGATACATTGTCAGCTTTTAGGTGACAACTAGCTCTAATAACTACCTTGAAGGTGTGGACAAACCTTGAAAGGTTGTCAAACCCGTCAAAGTTCATGTCTATCAAGAGCTTCTCGAATAGGTACAATTTACTTGGATAAGTCTTTGGAAGACAAATCTTTTCAATGTAAGACTGTTCAGATCCCGTCAATTCATGGGTTGAAATCTTTTTCACACGATGATTCAATAGCAGTATCATAACATATTTCTTATCACATAATTTTCTCCCCCTCAAAAATGGCATATAAATGGTATTTTTGAAGAAATCTTGAGAATAAATATGACCATTTTGAGTTTTATGGGAAGATGACCACTGTGAACAATTTGTGAACAAAGTTTATAAGTCAAATACTCCCCCTCAACAAGTGATATAAATGGTTGAGGTTTTGAAAATCATAAGGGGAAGTACTTGTTATTTTGAGCAAAAACTTTAAAAGTGAATGGTTTGATAGGTTTTACTCAAAAGTAAGAAGATTTCGCTCCTTTTATAAGGATTGTGGCACTGAAGCGTATCACAGGGTCCTTTCATTACAAGAACGGGTTGTACACTGTTATGTGTGCACAAGCCATTGTCAATTTAAGATCACACATCCAAAATAATATGAAATAGAAGCAATTTAAGGGGTACCAGGAAGTCCATCAATCTTTCCAGGAATGCGAACAGGGCGTTGATAGCCTGTGAGATTAATCCTGGGATGACCACCTACAAAGCTCTCCAGTGTTCTGAACTGGTCCCTTCTGTACAACCTTTCATCAATCCTGGTGATAATCCTCTGCACATCCCGTCTTTCCTGAGAGTCCCATCGCTTTTGAGACCCAATGCCTTCATATATCGCCTTCAACCTATAAGCCAAGCCATCCCTAACCTTCTTCAATGTGTGATCCCCAAACTTGTGAAGATCTCGACACGCCATCAAGCAGTTTCGTTGTAGTTCACTACGGTAAATTACTCCGAATGGTTTGCTGACGAGGGTGTATTGTGGAAGTTGGTTGATGTCGGGAAGTTCTAGCTGAGGTCTGGTGAAGTTGACACGGGTCTGATATGACTCAACAGCAAGTTGTAGATCTTCTACACGTTCCTGTATCACTATGCTTCTGATGAATATGAGCAAGGACTTGATGTATTCACGTTGAATTTCAGTCGAGAATTGTCTCATGCGTCCCTGTACTTTGGCAAGATACAGATCTTCAATGTCGTTGAGAGACAAGTTCTGAGAGTCCGCTTCACAGAATTCATAGTCTTTTTCGTCTTGTCTTTTGACCATAATTTTCTTGAGGAAAGTGTAGTCCCATTTAGACGAAAGAGCTATTTGCTTAACAGAAACGATTCCTTTAGTACTGAACACTTCATGTTGAGATTTCTGAACCTGGCAGCTTCTGTAGTAGATTCTTGGGCGTTCCGGCCAATGGTGAATCCCATACATTGCATCACGGTCATCAATTCCACATTGTTGGAAAACATGTGGGTAGCCTTTTCCTCGATGGCTATGCAGTTAGAGTATATGGCTACCGGGAACGGAAGTGTCAGTGATGTAGCGTATATCCTTGAATCATCACTGCCGTGTAGAAGAAATTCCAAGTCGTTGTTGAAAAAGTAGCGAAATGGAATCTTAGGCTGATCTGGTTGGCCAATCGTTGATAGAGGTTTAGACCAGTCGGTGTAGTAAGGAGCATTGTCTTTCCTGGAGAAGTCGATGTTTGCTTCAGGGTTGAGCTAATCAATGTTGTTGGACATGGCTCGTGCTATGTTTTCAAGATGGTATTCAACCTCGATGGCACTTTCCGAGCTGTCTTTTAGCAGTTGAAAGGCTTCATTCTTGATTCGTTTCAACTCTGATTTCGTCATCTTCTTCACTCAAAAATTTTCTTGCAGTAACTTTGCATGCTCCAATGTACTACCGTCTACCAGATCTTGACCTTCAGATGGATAGGGAGTAGAATTAACAAGTGTAGAAAACCAGTCGTATTCATCAGTGTCATCCTCGTCTAGCCATGATACAACGTCAGCCTTGGGCGCCTTCTTCTTCTTTTTCTTAGGCCTAGATGAGGTTTCTGGTTTCTTAACTTTGTCGGGAGAGGTGGGTTGTTGTTGGGGCTCATGGAATTCCTCATCGTCACCACCCGTATACTCAAAGTGATCACCGGTTTTCTGAGTCTGGGGTGGTAACTCAGAATCCTGAGGTTTTTCAGATGAAGAGCGAGGAGGAGATCGTGGTTGAGCTGGAGTCCTTTGGGTTGGAGGTTGCATGGAAGATGATTCACCAGACTTCTTCGGGCGTTTCGGCTCTTTATCTTTATCCTTATCTTCTTCGTCTCTTGGATGCTTGGGCCTCTCAGCTTCTTCTCTGCATGCTGATTTAAGTTGGTATTCCAGCAATGCTTCAAACAGTTTACCTTCGTAAGAGGAAAATGTTACATATCGTTTAGACATTTGAGCTACGAGCCTGGAAACCAATTCAGCATCTGAGAATATTATGGGATCAACTGGGTTGATGTTGACATGCATTGGTGTTGATCTCATAGTTTGCTTGGCCAAGTGTAATAGATTCAGATAGAGTTGTTTGGTAAACATCTCCTTTGTAACTCCAGGAACGATGTCAAGAAGGTACTTGTGAGTGTAACCTTTGATCATTTCTTTCATTTTCCCTTGAAGATCATCTTTCATGAGCTTCTGGACATATTCCCTTTCAATTTGCATCTTGTCATTCTCGTCATGAAGATACTGTACCTGGTCAGCGAGAAAATTCAGCTTCTTGTTAAGCACATCTTTCTTTCTAACCTGTTTGACAGCTTTAACGATTCGTGTCTTAGCTTGAGAGATCCAAGAGGCAGTTGGCTTCTTCACTGATTTGGATGTGGATCTGGTTGATCTTCTGGATGGTGGTGGTGAAGAGTGAGAGGATGAATCTGATAATGAAGAGTCATGAGGAGGTTCAGGGTCCTTAGGAGGTTCAGAAGTTTTCTCCTTGGAACGAGTTGGACTGTTGAGAAGATAATCATCATAGTTTACTTCGTCATCTTTATCAGTATTAGCCTGTTCTTCAGCCTGAATCCTAGCTTCTTCATCTGTTTTAGCTTGAGTTGTGGCCTCTGCATCAGCTTTGGCTTGAGCTGCAGCTTCTTCATCAGCTTTATCTTTCTCTGACTTCTTAGTTTCTGGTTCCTTAATGTCATACTCAATAGGATCCTCTTGTTGCTTTTGTTGTTGCTCAAGAGTGGTGGCACCAGTTCCCTTATCAGGTTGATTAACCGCATCAGGAATCGGTGTAGATTGAACATCACCACTTGACCCTCCGGGGCCACCCATTTGATCCTTTGCAAACTCTTTCGCAACGTGTTGGAGTCTAACGAATTTGAACTTCCTCCTGTAATCAGTATCTAGAGGCTCTTCGTCAGAGCTTTCTTCTTCGTGCTCAATCACTGGGGTTTTCCCTTTACTTTTGTCAGCAGGTGGACTGGGAGGTTTAGCTACCGATGGAGTAATATCGGTTGCAGTTTCAGAGTAGAAAACCTCTTCGTCTGATTTTGTATCTTCAGAGCTTTCGTCCACTAGCTTTCTTGGCGGTTCAGGCTTAGGTACGGGAATAGGAACAGCTTCCTTAGAAGGAACTTTCCTTTTGTGTGGAGGTTTCCTCTTAGGGAACTTCCTTTTACTCTCAGTGCTTACAGCACTTCCTGCACTTCCTCTTCTGGTTTTCCTTGTGGGGGTGCCAGAAGACTTGTCATCGAGAAAACCGACTTTGTTTTCTTCAACTGCCACCAGATACCTTTTGTATGTGTAGAGCTTTTTGATTTCATCAGACAGAAGATGATCTGGCAACACAGCACCATGTTTCTTCGTTGTTGATTCCTTGAATCAGACAGTTAGGGTAGGTTCAGACAACATGTCGTGATTGTTGGGGTCATTGAGTCTCTTGGGAATATCAGGATTGAGTCCAAGAGCTCTTTGGATCAGCAGTTTTGTATATCTGATATAGGGAATCTTTGAGCCAAGCTTTTTGAGGAATGACATCATGTCGTCCCATATCAGAGCTTCAATTTCGATGTGCTTCATGTTGATCAACGCCCAAAAGATCTGCAGTTCCACAAGCTTGGGATGCTCATAGCCACTGTCACGACTGGAAACAGATTTGGTGATGATGATGTAGAGAGTTCTCCAGGGTTGAGGAATATTCTTAAGATCCACGTATGAATGCTTAGAGATTACTCCTGTAGCTTCGTCATAACCAATGTCGATCATGAATTGGAGAACAGTCTCTTCAGTTGGTGTGGCATTGAATTCGGTTGGCTCGATGTCAGGAATGAGAAGAACAGCCCTTAAGTCTGCATGTGTGATGGTAACTTGTTTGTGATTGAGCGTCACTGTTACCGCACTTTGACCTTTGATCCTCTGCATTGTGTTCCAGAACTGGTGAATGTAGATCTTCGGCACTGTAGCAGAATGCGAGAGCATGTTCTGATAAGGATGATTCTTTAGAATATCCACAGCAATCAAGCAAGAAGACTCTGAGCAGGTGAGAGTGTCAAAGTCAACACGAAGGTTGTTCTTTCCAATCTTCATTGGATAGCCATTAGGGAAGATATCGGCAACGGTGAGAACATTTGGTGCATCCACATTCATTTGAGCATCCATGTCTAGATCTGAAATACATTTAGCCAAAAGAACCAACATATCGAAAGACATTATGTTAGTCAACAGATGGTTTTATTGTCTAATTATTGACAGTGATATGTTAATGATTGTTAGGAGTCCAATGTCACTTGTTTGTCCAATAGTCCAATGACGTCGTGATAAGTTTCGTGAGTTAGTTAACTTTAAGTTTTAAATTCATGTTATCACTTATTTTTCACAACATATTAAACGTTTAAGCTTATTAGTGACATTATTGGTTTCGTGACGTTATGATTTATTTATTTACAAGTTTGCACGCGTAACAATTCATAATAAAGGTTTAATCAAGGCTTAGGCGTAGAAATGGTAGCTTATGCGTAAACAGGAGTTATACGCGTAAAGGCGCAAGCTTATGCGTAGGACCCTGACTTACGCGTAAGAAATATTACGCGTAGGAAAAGGGGACCTTATGCGTAGAGCTTACGCGTAAGCGCATATAAAGTCTTACGCGTAAGGCTTACTCGTAAGAGTAGACCTTATGCGTAGAGGTCACTATTTACGCATATCCTTCACAGGATACGCGTAGTCCCTTATGTAGAACCTTACGTGTAAACGCTACGCGTAAGATTTCTCTTACGCATAACATGCTACGCGTAAGGTGGTTGATTCGCTCCCAGACGTCAAGTTTTATCACTCAAGCCGGCCACTTGTGAATGGCCGACCGTAACAAACTTAAAACAGTCCGGAAACGAATGCAATGAAGATCTGGAGAGTATAGTGTTTCCCCGGGTCGTTATGTCCCAGCGAGCTATGCAATGAATCACAAAACGAATAGTGATCGAGAGATTTGAACGGAGAAGAGGTTTTGATAATGATTATAACTACAGAAATAGCCTATAATTACAAAGGCTTAAATGCAAATTAAAAGAAATTAAAAAGATAAAAAAATATTAAATAAACGCTATCACTATTTGCAAAATGATGTTTTTGATTTTATGTTTTTATAAAACTTGTATTTAAAACTACGTGACGTACAAATGAAAATATGAAACTGAAGCAGTATTAATCCTAAAAATATGAAAATGATATTTTTACAAACCTAATGATAAAAGAAAATTTATAGAAAAAGAAAATTATTTTTATAACTAATTATCTAATTATTATTAATTAAAAACTATTTTTAACTATTTAATAATAGCCTAAAATACAAGAAAATGTGAAATAAAGCTAGAAAAATAAAATTTTGACTTGGAAAAATCTAAAATAACAAAAGAGAATTTTCAAAACTATTTTTGTATTTTTCTGATTATTTTTCTATTTTCTAGGAATTAAAAACTATTTAAAACTACTTAAATTTCTTAAAAATACAAATTTAACTAAGAAAAATCTAGAAAAATATTTTTTTGACTCTTTATATTTATCTAAACCTAAGAAAAATGAAAAATTATTTTTTTGAAACTTTTCTTAATTAATTGTATTAAATGCTAATTAAAAAGGCTTAAAAACTAATTTAAATCAAGAAAAATACCAAACTGACCTAGAAAAATCTGAAAAATTCAAGATAAGCCTAAAATAATATTGTGAATCTAGGAAAAATAGAAAAACAGGTGGTTGTGTGCAAGAATATGAAACTGCTAAGCAAAGTGCTTATAAATAAGCACTTATGAAAAGCAAATTGTACCAAATAAGCACCACACTGCCACAGAAGCTCAAATATGCTAAAAGTACTAAAATACAACAGGTTACAACTGTCTCAAACCACTGGAATGCAAGTTACACATATTTGGCTTATTTTGATTTCAAGTGCTAAAAACAGTTGTGATGGGCTACTTGCAGCTTAAGAATAAGACATCTAATAAGCTAGAAAATGGAAAACAAAAGTGGGAACCTCAAGAGGACCTGGATAGCTATGTCTAAACCAAAATCCAGACCTAAGTGAGCTAAGATGAGCTCTATGCAAGGTCTGCAAGAACTGCACAACACCTGTGCAGTTCAGTTACCTGTGCACAGGGCATATAAGCCCATTTTGAGAAGCTGATTAGGGGCTTATAAAAAATTGACAAAATTCTTCAAAAATGTTAATAACAAAATAGACCAACAGAAGTTTTAAAAACACCAAGTTTCCTTTGATTTGGCTCAGAAATGAGTCAATGAAAAATCCTTTCAGTTGGCCTCAAAATGACATTTTCAACTTTTTGACTTTTGAGCAGTTTTGTATTGTTGACTTATTTGAACTTTGAGCTTGATTTGTGGACAGATTATGATGTTAATTGATGAAATGAACTTAATGCAAGTAATATCTATGAATTTTAAACACAAAACAAGAGTTTGCTTTTGCAAAATCTCAACAGTGAAGTAATTAAGACAGTTGGTATGAGATTTTGACTTTGGTTGTTGCAGGCACAGTTTTAAGACAGATATGAGTGTAACTGAGTTAAACAAGCCTAGAATGACAAATATCAACAACTGAACAAGCTTCAATCACAGATTAACCCTATGATCCAAACACCATTTTATCTACTGATATGCAATTTAATTAAGTTAACTACTGATCCAACTTGTACAACTGATTAAACTGAGTTAATATTAACCTAACTACCACTAAATAAACAAGTCTCAACTATTTCTAACCACAGATTCCAAATGTGCAATGAACATGAAAATGGACTTACATATGGTCCTAGCCACAGTGGCTTGCCCAAGAAAACAAGAACAACTAACCTATTCCAAACCCTAACCTAGCTCAATTTCAACCCAAATCCAGCTCTGCTTCAACCATATCCAATTCCATGACCAAATTGAGCTCAGTTGACTTTCTTTGACCAAATTCCAAAATTGCTAGAAACTTGAATTTAAGCTTATAAAAAGCTGTAATAAGCTTAAACAAGCTTATTTGGAATAAGATATAGCTACTAGAAGCATTGGTTCTAAGACTTTGAAACTAAATTTCTCAACAGTAGCATAAAAACTTGGAATCATAAGAGAACTTTGAATTTATACTTAAAAACAGATAATAATGATAAAACACTTTGAGTTTAATACATAGAACCAAAATATTACAAATTTTAAGTTAAACTAAGACATTTATAAAAAAAACGACATAAGGGAAATTTTAAGCTAAAAAATCTACTACTTTTCTTGTTTCTTCTTCTTCCTTTTATGCACCATGTGTCTTCTCTCTCTCCTCTGATCATTTCCCATCATTAATCTCAACCATTGGATGTATAAAAATGATCTTGGCCGTTTGATCTATTTTTGGCGCCAAAACATAAATAAGCCAGTTGGGGTGTTTTGAGTGTGAGATTGAAGAAGCATTTAATGCTATTTGGAGTTTGGTGGAGGTGGAGGGATAAGGGGAGTGGAAAGGTGAGCTGGGGGGATGGGTGGTAGTGTGTTGCAGAGGTGTTTGGTGAGGAAGAAGGAAAAAGGCGCCAAGGGGGGGCTGACCAGATATTTGACTTGATTTAATATTATGAAGGGGTCCAAAATGTTAATGACAGGGGGTCCAATTGGATAGGCAGGGGTTCATTTGGTTTGTGACAAGGGTCCAAGGCTTGAAAGGGGTTTTAAAACACAAGGACCTATGTTGCAAATTCTGAAAATACAAGGACCTAGGATGCCATTTTCACAAAGTTGTTCCAAGGGACTAAAAGTGACAAGCTCTAATAGTACAAGGACCAATCTTGACATTTTCACATTTCCAAGGACCATTTTTGCCAAATTTGAAACTTGAAGGACCAATTTTGCAATTTCTCAAAACTTTTGATATTTTTCACCAAAGGACTAATTTTGACAACTTATGATTTTAAAAGGACCTTTGGTGATTTTTCTTTTGAAATTATGTGCTCAGGGACTATTTCTGACAATTTTTGAAACTTGAGGGACTGAAACTGCCAATTATGCAAACTTAGCTCATTTTTCATCTGATTTTAAACATTTTGCATCTGAAACATATAAAATGCAATTTTGGAATATTTTCAGTATTTTGATGCATTTCTGAGCATTTTTAAACGTTTTGCAGTTCAGATTTGACTAAAAATGATGAGTATTTACACACTCATCAATCCCCCACACTAAACTATTGCTAGTCCCTAGCAATATTTTGAGAAAAACTTAATGGATTTGAATCTCTTTACCAAAAGCCATTACTTCTGGAGTAGCCAAATGTTTCAGTTCAAGTAAGAACCATGGTACACCGATAACCATGTGATTTTGAGCAAACCACCAGCTTCCAACAGATTTGATTTGTCTTTACCAGAAGCCGTTTGCTCTGGACTAGCCAACTCTTAGATAAATTATCAATATTATCTTTGGTGAGCTGATTACCAATTATGGATTTTCCACTGCCTTTACCACAAGCCATAAACTTGCGGGCTAGCCAACTCTTCACTTTTTAGGATATGGTGAGCTGAATACCATACAATTTTGGGCAAATTGCAAGCCGTCAACGGATTTGAGATATCTTTACTAAGAGTCGTTTGCTCCTGGATTAGCCAATCCTTTTGTTTATTAAATAAGGCGGACTGATAACCAAATGAGTAAGTGCAAAACACTTACTCTAAAAAAAAATTTTGGCCAAAAACGGGGAAATTAGGCGGATAATACATATGATAAAATTCGTGAGAATTCCCCCCCACACTTAGAAATGAATATTGCCCTCAATATTCAAAGTACCGGCGGTTATGCCGAAACTGAGAACGCAAAAGGGAAATACTACGGCCATTATTTGAAAGGATTTTTTTTTTTTTTGAATTTTATATATATACACAACATGTGGGGCAACCCCCCCCCCCCCCCCCCTAGGGTGATAGAAAGATAGAAAGAAGTCAGAAATATGGGTGAAAACTCATATGGCATGCTACTGTTTTTGATTCCCGAGTCGCTAGCTTGACTCGACCCCGTATTCATTTGTTCATGGGGAAGCAATGTGGAAAACCAATCTCGATCGGACTTTCGTTCACAATGTTAATAAACATATGAACATCAGAAAGTTCCACACCGACGAGATATAACCACTGTATTGTTAATAGTAGAAACTATAAGGGATGATACCGGGGTCAAAGATGGTGTCCTCATTCCCGAAAGGGAAAAGGGAAAGAGCAACCACACCATCTGTGAAGAATGGAATAAAGACGTACATGAGAATGCAAGTCCATTCCTCATCAGAGAGAAGCAAATCACCAGTTTTGACATTTTTAAGCTTAAACTTGAAGCTTATATGGTGATTGTCAATAAGATGTCCGGGAGGGAGGGTGGGAAACGGTTCTTCAATCAACAGATTTTCCAGAAAAAGGATGTCTCCCTCCGGATCAAAGTAAGTATTATCAATTCCTGTTGGAATTGACTCATCACTAAGAAAGGCATCGACTTCATTCCAAAAGTTGTCGTCTTCCTCATCAGGAGTGAGAGAAGGGATGGAAGAGTCGGGAATAATAAGACTAGAAGATGATGGATCATTTTTGAGCAATTCATCAATGGGAAGGATGTCTCCCATTGGATCACAAACATCATCATCCAATTCAGATGAAACTGAAGAGAGTTTGGTATCATCCACAGAGTTAACAAACTCGATACGACAAACTGATTCCAGAGGTGGGACAAGTGGTGTGATCTTAGAGCTAGCAATTTCCACCACTTCCGATGAAGTCTCCGATTCAAGATCATCATCATCAAGAACACTCTTGACTTCCCTGGTACAACTTTCAAACCATTTGTTTGAACCAGGGTTGATTTTCAAAGCTTTTAACTCAGCACGTTTCTGGTGACTCCTCTTAACCGTGAAATTTGAGAGTGTTGCATTGAATCTTTCAGATTTTTGATCAATTGTGGCAACACTCTGTTTGGATAGAGGTTTGGAGTTTTGTTGATGTTCAATGTGAGTTCTTCGTTGTCAACCCGTATGGTCAACTCTTCAGCAAACACATCAATCAGAGCACGACTCGTTCTCAAGAAAGCTCTCCCTAAGATGAGGGGAACTCTAGGATCTGCATCAAAGTCTATTACAACAAAGTCAGTAGGAAAGTGAAACTTTCCTACTTTCATCACGACATCCTCGGCTATCCCAAGTGGACGAGTTATGGTACGGTCCGCTAGCTCGAGTGTCATACAAGTGGATGAAAGCTTAGGAAGAGACAGTTTCTTCCATACTGAGAGTGGCATGAGGTTAATGCTAGCGCCAAGATCGGCCAAGGCGGAGCATTGAACCATCCCCAAGAAATCACACGGGATTAGAAATCTGCCAGGGTCTTCAAGCTTTTTGGGAAGCTTCTTGAGAAGGACCGCTGAGCATTGCTCATTGAGAGGAGTTTTAGCCATCTCAGATAGCTTATCTTTGTTGGTCAGTAAGCCTTTAAGCGTGAATGCAAATTTAGGCATTAGAACGAGAGCATCAACGAAGCTTATATCAAAGTGTAGCTCATTGAAGATTTGGAAAAAAATTTCCATTTGCTCTTTGTTTTTGTCTTTGAGCTTCTCATCATTCATTCTTGATGGGTAAGGAAGCTGACTAGACTTTTGAGCCGGGATGGAGGTGTTTTCTGGCTCAGAATTTGTCTTCGGAACTTCGGGTTCCAGACTTAAAGCTTGGACTACCGAAGGTGGGACGTGTGCGGTACTTCGTGGGCTTGAGAATTGCACCTTGTCTGTTGTATCCTTGGTAACTTGACTCATTGCTACAGGAGGAGGGGGCATTGGAGTCGAAGGTCCATTGTGTGTCTTACCACTACGAGTGGTGACGGCTTTCAACTCGGCATTAGGATTAGGAATAGTATTGCTTGGGAGTCCTCCAGAAGATGATGAAGCTTTGTTCATATTCATGTTCATGAAACTGCTCATCATATTCTTTAACTCATTTGTCTGCCGAGACATTGTGGTATCAATTTCCTTTTTTAGCTCAACTCTCATGTTATTGATCTGAGTTTGCATTGAACGTATGCTTGACTCAGTAATTTTCATGAAGTCATTTGGCATGGGAGCTTGAGAAGGTTGTTGATAACTTTGATGATTAGGAGCTTGATATGGTTGGTTGAAATTGTTCCGGTTTTGATTGAAATTTTGAGAGTTATTGAAATTTTGTCCTTGATTCGGAACAAAGCGATTTTGATTGCCATGGTTTTGCACAGGAGGAAAACCAGGTGGTGTCATACCGCTAGGTGCACGGTAGTGAGGATCAGCTTGTGGTCGGTATTGATTGTGGTTTACCGAAGCTACGGGAGCTTGGTAAAAGGAAGCATCGGTTGCTTGACAATCATAATACGCATGTGGACCACTACAAGTTTCACACACCTTGTTTACGGCTTTGATTGGTTCTGGCTTATGAATTTCGCTTTTGATTTCCTTTACATCCTTAATCATACAACGGATGGCGTCCTTTAGAGCAGCTATCGGAGCAGCTAACTCAGAAGAGTTATTGGATGTAGAAGCGGGAGTGTTTGGAGTATTGACTTTGTTGCGAGAAATAGGAACTTTTGATTTTTGCTCGCAAATCTCAATCACATCTTTAGGTTTACGATTCAAGATATTGCCGCCTGCGGCTGCGTTCAAAGAATCTTGATCGTTACCGTTCAACCCATTGTAAAAACTATTGACTTGTTGAAGCTCCGTGAATTCATGATGGGGGCATTTCCTGAGGAGATCTTTGAATCTCTCCCATGCCTCTCCAAAGTTTTCATCGAAATTTTGACGAAATCCAGAAATTTCATTTTTAAGATTAGTCGTCTTTGATGGAGGAAAGAAATAATTGACAAACTTTTGAACAAGATCCTCCCAAGTTTCGATAGATCGAGGGGGTTCTTTTTCCAGCCAAATCCGGGCTGTCCCCTCAAGTGAGAATGGGAAAAGCATCAACTTGATGACTTTTTGTGGTACATCCTTGAAATTGATAGTTGAAGTCAACTTGTTAAACCAACGGATGTGTGCATACGGGTCTTCACGATCAAACCCGTGGAATTGATTTGTAGACACAAGTTGGATCAAATGTGTCTTCAATTCAAAGTGATCAGAATTGATTGCTGGTAGAATGATGTCATCTCCATAACCCTCGGTGGGTGCCTGGAGCATTTCCGCCATAGTACGTTCGTCTGCCATATTGTTGTTTGAAATAGTACGAATCTCGGGTTCGACTATTTGGGCAGCACGTCTGCGAGAACGTCTTCTAGAAATTTCTGCTAGATCACGCAAAGGACTCAATGATCTAGAAGAACGAGTGCGCATGCACTAGAGTTACTCTAAGGACTCTCAGAGTTAAGGAAAGGAATTATAAAAATTGGGAAAGAAGATTCTTTTTGAGTTTTATGGTTATACATATATATAGAAACAAAAGAAAAATATTTTTGTGTTTTATAGGTTTTTGGATGTTTTTGGGTTTTTATAAGATAATATATATATAGATATAGATGGATGGTATGAACAAAGAGTGAGTATTCAAATCACTAATCCGCTAGACGGAAGATAATCAGCACAGCTCCCCGGCAGCGGCGCCAAAAATTTGATTCGCTCCCAGACGTCAAGTTTTATCACTCAAGCCGGCCACTTGTGAATGGCCGACCGTAACAAACTTAAAACAGTCCGGAAACGAATGCAATGAAGATCTGGAGAGTATAGTGTTTCCCCGGGTCGTTATGTCCCAGCGAGCTATGCAATGAATCACAAAACGAATAGTGATCGAGAGATTTGAACGGAGAAGAGGTTTTGATAATGATTATAACTACAGAAATAGCCTATAATTACAAAGGCTTAAATGCAAATTAAAAGAAATTAAAAAGATAAAAAAATATTAAATAAACGCTATCACTATTTGCAAAATGATGTTTTTGATTTTATGTTTTTATAAAACTTGTATTTAAAACTACGTGACGTACAAATGAAAATATGAAACTGAAGCAGTATTAATCCTAAAAATATGAAAATGATATTTTTACAAACCTAATGATAAAAGAAAATTTATAGAAAAAGAAAATTATTTTTATAACTAATTATCTAATTATTATTAATTAAAAACTATTTTTAACTATTTAATAATAGCCTAAAATACAAGAAAATGTGAAATAAAGCTAGAAAAATAAAATTTTGACTTGGAAAAATCTAAAATAACAAAATAGAATTTTCAAAACTATTTTTGTATTTTTCTGATTATTTTTCTATTTTCTAGGAATTAAAAACTATTTAAAACTACTTAAATTGCTTAAAAATACAAATTTAACTAAGAAAAATCTAGAAAAATATTTTTTTGACTCTTTATATTTATCTAAACCTAATAAAAATAAAAAATTATTTTTTTGAAACTTTTCTTAATTAATTGTATTAAATGCTAATTAAAAAGGCTTAAAAACTAATTTAAATCAAGAAAAATACCAAACTGACCTAGAAAAATCTGAAAAATTCAAGATAAGCCTAAAATAATATTGTGAATCTAGGAAAAATAGAAAAACAGGTGGTTGTGTGCAAGAATATGAAATTGCTAAGCAAAGTGCTTATAAATAAGCACTTATGAAAAGCAAATTGTACCAAATAAGCACCACACTGCCACAGAAGCTCAAATATGCTAAAAGTACTAAAATACAACAGGTTACAAATGTCTCAAACCACTGGAATGCAAGTTACACATATTTAGCTTATTTTGATTTCAAGTGCTAAAAACAGTTGTGATAGGCTACTTGCAGCTTAAGAATAAGACACCTAATAAGCTAGAAAATGGAAAACAAAAGTGGGAACCTCAAGAGGACCTGGCTAGCTATGTCTAAACCAAAATCCAGACCTAAGTGAGCTAAGATGAGCTCTGTGCAAGGTCTGCAAGAACTGCACAACACCTGTGCAGTTCAGTTACCTGTGCACAGGGCATATAAGCCCATTTTGAGAAGCTGATTAGGGGCTTATAAAAAATTGACAAAATTCTTCAAAAATGATAATAACAAAATAGACCAACAGAAGTTTTAAAAACACCAAGTTTCCTTTGATTTGGCTCAGAAATGAGTCAATGAAAAATCCTTTCAGTTGGCCTCAAAATGACATTTTCAACTTTTTGACTTTTGAGCAGTTTTGTATTTTTGACTTATTTGAACTTTGAGCTTGATTTGTGGACAGATTATGATGTTAATTGATGAAATGAACTTAATGCAAGTAATATCTATGAATTTTAAACACAAAACAAGAGTTTGCTTTTGCAAAATCTCAACAGTGAAGTAATTAAGACAGTTGGTATGAGATTTTGACTTTGGTTGTTGCAGGCACAGTTTTAAGACAGATATGAGTGTAACTGAGTTAAACAAGCCTAGAATGACAAATATCAACAACTGAACAAGCTTCAATCACAGATTAACCCTATGATCCAAACACCATTTTATCTACTGATATGCAATTTAATTAAGTTAACTACTGATCCAACTTGTACAACTGATTAAACTGAGTTAATATTAACCTAACTACCACTAAATAAACAAGTCTCAACTATTTCTAACCACAGATTCCAAATGTGCAATGAACATGAAAATGGACTTACATATGGTCCTAGCCACAGTGGCTTGCCCAAGAAAACAAGAACAACTAACCTATTCCAAACCCTAACCTAGCTCAATTTCAACCCAAATCCAGCTCTGCTTCAACCATATCCAATTCCATGACCAAATTGAGCTCAGTTGACTTTCTTTGACCAAATTCCAAAATTGCTAGAAACTTGAATTTAAGCTTATAAAAAGCTGTAATAAGCTTAAACAAGCTTATTTGGAATAAGATATAGCTACTAGAAGCATTGGTTCTAAGACTTTGAAACTAAATTTCTCAACAGTAGCATAAAAACTTGGAATCATAAGAGAACTTTGAATTTATACTTAAAAACAGATAATAATGATAAAACACTTTGAGTTTAATACATAGAACCAAAATATTACAAATTTTAAGTTAAACTAAGACATTTATAAAAAAACGACATAAGGGAAATTTTAAGCTAAAAAATCTACTACCTTTCTTGTTTCTTCTTCTTCC